>JAMWET010005142.1:0-40000 GCA_024036415.1 Prochilodus magdalenae
TGACTTTTGTTCATACAAGAGCTGAATGGCTTTCTGATGAATACCAGTGAGATAAACCGACTGAAAGACTGAGCATCCTTGTCAGTTTGTGTCCTAAGCCGTATACAATCAAGGCATGGTGTAATGTTGGACAAACACACCAGACACTTTGGAACTCCAAAAAGGTTTTGGGGTTTAATCACAAAGGTACGATCCAGAGGAGCAGCCGAAAAAACCAGGCCAGGTCCAAACCGTGAGGACCAGTACCAGATGCCCCGGGAAGGCAGAGGGCAAAAGTGAGAAGACTGGCAAGGGACGAAACCAGGAGGGCAAACGGTCCAAACCAACGAAACATAATCAGCCATCAAAAGACGAGGTCAAGAAACCGGAGCAGGCCCAACACTGCAAGACAGCCGCGATACCTGGAAATACCAGCAACACCTGGAGACACAGGTGTATGTGCACCAAGCAAACAGGTGAGACAACATGCCATTAGCATTCAGAGCAGAGTGAGCAGTCCTGATTGGTGACCACAGGATGTGACAGGGATGACACCAAGTACACCTGGGAGATGTATTTTGGAGGTACAGCAAGAGAAGAGGGAGAACCAGGAGGTGTAACGGACTTCAGGTGGCCACACATCCGGTATTAGGCTGGACAGTCTGTTTTTTAACTCCCAGGCTAATTAGGGGAGGAGCTTGGGGTTTAAATAGTGACGTGTCTCTGGCTAATTAGCGGAGGAGCTTGGAATTTAAATAGTGGCATGTCCCATTCTAATTAGGGGAGGAGCTTGGAATTTAAATAGGGGCATGTCCCATTCTAATTAGGGGAGGAGCTTAAGGTTTAAATAGTGGTATGTGTCTGGCTAATTATGGGAGGAGCTTGGAGTTTAAATAGTGGCATGTCCCAGGCTAATTAGGGGAGGAGCTTGGGGTTTAAATAGTGGCATGTCCCTGGCTAATTAGGGGAGGAGCTTGCGGGTTCATATAGTTGCATGTATCTGGCTAATTAGGGGAGGAGCTTGGGGTTTAAATAGTGCCATGTCCAAGGCTAATTAGGGGAGGAGCTTGGGGTTTAAATAGTGGCATGTCTCAGGCTAATTAGGGGAGGAGCTTGGGGTTTAAATAGTGGCATGTCCCAGGCTAATTAGGGGAGGAGCTTGGGGTTTAAATAGTGGCATGTCCCAGGCTAATTAGGGGAGGAGCTTGGAATTTAAATAGTGGCATGTCCCATTCTAATTAGGGGAGGAGCTTAAGGTTTAAATAGTGGCATGTCCCAGGCTAATTAAGGGAGGAGCTTGGGGTTTGAATAGTGGCATGCCTTTGGCTAATTAGGGGAGGAGCTTGGGGTTTAAATAGTGGCATGTCCCAGGCTAGTTAGGGGAGGAGCTTGGGGTTTAAATAATGGCATGTCCCAGGCTAATTAGGGGAGGAGCTTGGAATTTAAATAGTGGCATGTCCCATTCTAATTAGGGGAGGAGCTTAAGGTTTAAATAGTGGTATGTCTCTGGCTAATTAGGGGAGGAGCTTGGAGTTTAAATAGTGGCATGTCCCAGGCTAATTAGGGGAGGAGCTTGGGGTTTGAATAGTGGCATGCCTTTGGCTAATTAGGGGAGGAGCTTAAGATTTAAATAGTGGTATGTCTCTGGCTAATTAGGGGAGGAGCTTGGGGTTAAATAGTGGCATGTCCCAGGCTAATTAGGGGAGGAGCTTGGGGTTTAAATAGTGGCATGTCCCAGGCTAATTAGGGGAGGAGCTTGGGGTTAAATAGTGGCATGTCCCAGGCTAATTAGGGGAGGACAGCGCCCAGAGAGTGATTGGGGGGGTAGGCGCCTTGCTCACAGGGGCTTCAGTTGTTACTTTAGGTTCAGGGAATTGAACCAGAGGCCCTCCGGTTACCAGGCTGGTTCCCTAACTTCCAGCCGTTCCAGTTTATGGAAGAATGGATGGATGGGAAGTCAACAGATGAGCGGAAAGCTGTGCAGAAACAATGGATGGGTAAAAAAAAAAAGAGTAAACAGTAACCTGGTGAGAAACAGAAACTAGAGCTCAGGAATCAGCTGCTGGTGATGGTGATGCTGCTGGTGATGCGGCAGGTCGCTTGGTAGAGGAGTGGGATCTGTGATTTCCAGCGGTCGGCCGGTACTACTGGGCTGTATGAAGAAATACAGGGAAACAGTCACCTTATCAAAGACCAGGAAGTGGTAAGAGGATGCAGCCCGGTGAGCATGACTGCTCAGTAATTCGCCTACGCCTGGACGGTGCAACAACGCCGTCGTGAGTGACGCCAACCAAAAGAGCACTGGCCGAGTGTCATAGAGGATTGAGAATGAAAGCATGCGCGGTATGTGCGTATTTTCATCCTCTTGTTAGCCCTCGTTATGCTGGTGGGGTGGGGGGTGCTTGGTGGGGGATGCTGGGAGAGTTAGGCGTGTGGGAGGGAGAGGGAACAGGAGGCTTTACACACCGAGACCTGCACTGACTCACCCCGGTGGGCGAAAAATCCACGGAACAGCGGGACACCCACGCCCGGGGCCCACTCGGAACCACTACAGCCCCGGAGAGAAACCACACAGAGAGAGAAGGAGAGAGAGGGAGAAGAGAGATAAAACGCAATCACTCCCTTAGCTGGGTATAAATAGTTCACTGCTGGTAAAACTGTTCCAGATAGGAGGATATCTCCCATGCTCCTCTCCAAGCGCTGTGATCTGCCGTATCGATCGCTCGCCGGAGTTGCGCAGGGCAAAGTACTTTAGCAGCAATTCCTGGTTTGGGAAGCAGGGCGGATTGAGCAGAATGCAACTCTGCTGGTTCAGATCTCGCTCCCTGCCGCGGTACCGTGTCAATAGCGCCGAGATTTAGAACCGATTGCGGCGGTTCAATATTAGCGAGGAGCGATGGAATGCGGTGGAAGCCTTTCAGGGCTTCTTCTATTTCCGTGCAACATTCCGGGTTCAATTTCCGGATATACTCCACATATATGTACCAATACCTAACACATTTCCTCAGGAAAGCTTGCTGCTGGTCGCTGGCTAAGGTGCTGCTAATAATGAATGGGAGTCTATGGGAGGAATGAGGGATGGATAAACAACACATAGAGGAGCGTGAGTCAGTGTGGCTGTGGATTGGAGGTTGGGGATCTGCCCTGAGTGAGTACATGTAGATTGGTGACTGTAGGTCAGAGGAGACAGTAGGGTTTGGGTAGGGCTGAAAATGAATAGGACTCTATGGGAGGAATGAGGGATGGAGTGGAAAACGGACAAACAGACGAGCGCAGGTCCGACCAACTTTGAATTTGTGCTTGGTGGTCTGCCCTGAGATAGTGTATGTAAAACGGGGTCTGTTGGTCCAGCAGTAGGACAGTAGATGGATGTGTACTTTTCCAGCCCATTCATTCTGAATGGACAAAAAAATCGGAATTTTATGGAAAACCATACATCGGATCAAAAAGCTAGATGCAAGCCTGATCCCCAGTGAGCAAGCCAAGGGCGACAGAGGCAAGGAGAAACTCCCTTAGTTCAAAAGGAAGGAACCTCGAGAGGAACCAAGACTCAGAAAGGGAACCCATCCTCCTCGGGTCAACACCAGATACAAGACCAGTGAAGGAGAGGAGCGTTCAGTGTTTGTAGGGTGGAGGAATGAGTGTCTGATCAGTCGTGTAGTTAAGTCCTGGGTCATCGGATGGGTCAGCAGGACGCAGGCCAAACTTCCACAGTGCAGGACAGCCAGGAGCTCCGTGGGGGTTAAAGGCTCCCAGTGGCTCCCAGTCAGAGCAGAGGTAGCACCAGCATCAGGCCGCACAGGATGGGCAGCTGTTCACTTCACACAGAGAGAACAGACAGACTGTTAGCTCTGACAGAAGACCTGAACACACTAGATGGTGTTAACACAGTGCAGCAGTGCTGCCACTATCCCAAGATAAGTTCCGAGGACGCTATGCTCAGTTAGAGCTAGGCTTTTAATGATTAGCACATCATTACATTCTCTAGTTATTCAATATGGCGCAGCGTCCCAACTTTCTATGGACCTGGGTTCGTAGATACATAGGAGAAGAGATGAGAAAAGGCTTGTCTGAGGGAACAAAAAAAAAAACGGATGGCTAAAATCTTTCATCTGCTATCTGTCAAAAAAAAAAAAATTTCAGAGTGTGGCATCTCCCAGCCTCTTTCTTGGCACTGGCACCGGCGAACTGATAATAAACTGGTTCGGTGACAGAGGGGAGGTGGGGGTGTTGGGGAGGGTGGATGCAGCTGCATTCAGAGGCAGAAAGCACAGCAAACACTGAAGTGACAGCGCATTTGTGGAGGCCAAGCAAGGCAGAAACAGAACTACACGGTAGCAATTACAAAGCAGCGCTCCAGACTCGGGCTAACCGTTCCAGCAGGTGATGAGGGGGGCAGAAAGGACAGACACAAATACGAATGGGCTCGTGCTTAGCAGCAACGTGCACAGGTCGCATCCTGGAGGGTCTGTAGCGATTAAGGGAGATAATTACCCGGCGTCTCCAGCTAGCCGCTAGCGTAGCATCGCTGGTCGTCTTCGTTATGGGACTAATGGATTGGAACAGTTCACGTTAAGATGTCAAAATGGGATCATAATGGTATCTGGCAGAAACTGGCCCGTGTCAAATTGTTTGTTTATCTAGCGCCGCCGTCCAAGTGCTGTCAAATGCGTCCGCAGCCTGGCACCTGATGCTTCGCGTAAAGAGAGAACAGCATAGCGAGGGATCGGGTTCGGCGGCAGACGTGTGCCGGACCGGACGCCACTTTTAATTTAACAAGATTGCCGTTCCGGTTCGATACTCAGACATGGTTTAGCATCTGAAGTAGGACCTCTCTTCTGTTCCTCTGTTCTTCCCTGATAGCCAGAGGATTCCAGACCACTGTTGGCCCATGAATGGCTAAGTTGGCAGCCCACTGGTGTTCTGCACGGCGTTTTCTGGGCGCCCTGTTGGCGGGTAAGCAGCATATTAGACAAAATACCACTTTTCATCACTGGTTTTCCAAGGAGGAGTCCAGTTCCCTGATCCTTCCTTCATTCCCTACTTTCGTTATGCTGTATATCATTATTAGTGTCAAGTAACGTTCAGTTGGTTGTAGTATTGGTTGTGTAAAGGCTCTACACCTTTAAAATCTCTTTACGGAGATTAAAACTAGTTGGGTCTTGTATGCAGGACGGTCTGGGTGCCCGCTATCTGGGTTATACATTAGCTCAGGGACAGAACTAAAGGGATGGGGGGCTGTCAGACCAGGGCTGATGATGCTGGTGACCAGGATCTTCATTGGGTTCCTCATGTAGGTACCAACAAACCGTACACCAATGACAATGGAGGAAGGTTCTTACACATGCTGGTGTGTAGCTATAGGACCAGGCTTACCCAGTCTCCCGCCAAACTCAAGCACACTACTGGATCCCAGTATCCGGACGTTCAGTGAGCAGGCTGCTGATTGGTTGATAGCAGGTGGTTTGTATAGCTGATTGGATGTCAACAGAGAGAGGTTCCGCCCCCTGTACCTCATTTAAATGAAGACTCACAAGGCTGTTTAGTAGCTGCCTGTATCCTAAACCCTGTCGATGTGGCATTGAGGAGGTACCTGACAAACCACCGAGTTAAGGCACTTAACCATGTATTAAACTGCAGAGGGTGGAAATTTATGACCTCCGACTGGAAAGATTAGAACGGATGGTGGGAGCCAGGAAATACAAAGGAGACTCATCAGTCTGGAAAGAATGGGTACTGTAATGAAGGCCGAGAGTGGACACACAAACTAAGCTCCCCGGAAAAGAAACGAGTCTGCTCTGTGAAGTTCTGGAGGGGTTTCATTAGGTGGAAGTGGGGTCTTTGGGTGAGGGGCTGTAGGTTTGAACCACCGTGCCAACATTGAGCTGCTGGACAACCAGGTTTAGCCTTTTGCTCATCGTCTTACCAAGTAGCACAACATCCCCATCCCTGTATTCTGAGATAGACAGTTCTCTTATTCACCAAGCGGGGATGAACCTGGGAAGAACATTCAGGGGGAGCATTCCCAAATTCAGGAAAATCCCCAGATCTGTGGGAACTTCCTGGAACTACCAGTGAAACACCAGAGGAAAGGTTAAAGGGCTGGCAAAAAATTAAGCCAGGCTCCTGCAGATGGCGCTGCACGAAGACGATGGGGCTATAAATCCCTGTGGGGTGTGAGTGACGGGATCCATAGATTGGGAAGAGGAGCTACAGTGCAGGGAATGTCTCGTTCCATGTGTGGAAAATGGCTCCAGAGCAGATGTTAATGATTGGCTAAAAGGAGGGACTGCATGCGGGCGTGGCCAAAGACCATAGTGTGAAGGAAGTAGCTGAATCTGCAGGTGTACGGAAGCGTACGATCACACGGGTCTACCAGCAGTGGATAAAATCCCAGACTACAGGGAATTCTGCTCGGAATTGTGTCAGGGAAGGCATCCACCAAATCTGGACCACCTGACCGATTCTCTGATGTAAGAGTGTCGGAACACTGATGTGGCTACATCCAGAACCTTGTGATATTTATTTATCCCATTATGGGCTGGCATAAGTAAATATCCTATTTACAGTTCTGTGTAATATAGGAAATTCTTTCAAAGCCATCACCAGATCCCGGCCGGTCCTGCTGTCAAGCCACGTAGCGACGGATCTGACCACTCCATTCTCTTGTACTCGTGTGCGACCGACGAGGAACACCACCAGCAGCACCCCCAGTGAATAAATAAGGAAATTACGCCTCTCGCTTATGAGTTTATGCCCTCAGGAGGAGAGGCTAGATTATCAGGTTTAGCGGGTTGGGCCGGCTTCACCAGAAGGGACCTTCTCCTCCTGTCAGGTGGCTGGTGTGTCGGAGAGATAACATTTGGAAGTCCTGCATGCTGTTGTCAGGCAACCTCGACCCCACATCCCGGCTGTCTCGGCGGCTCCCGCAGACAGAGATGATTAATGCTTGGGGAGTCGGCCCCGCACCAGCATCAGCCTCAGCCATTGTGCGCGCACGGGCCGACGGGGAAAAGGGAATCTGAGCAATTAAAAAGGGACACCGCTGGCAAGGATCACATTACTCAAAGCCTCCAGCGCAGAGGAGGTGGGGGAAGGTGGGGAAGGTGGGGGATGAAGAGGGAAAAAAAAAAACGTCTGCTGCCGTAACGGGGGATCAAAAGGTTGTTTTTTATCATGGCGGCAGCGCCAAGCCCTGTTGTTGCAGTGCCATCGGAAGGCACAAATAAAGCGGCGTCTCGGTAAGATTAGAATGAAAATGGCCAAGGTTATAACCCAGGCAACGGAAGCCAATAAAACCTTCAGCTTTGATTTGCGCGGCCCTGCCAGACACATAATTGCAGAGCGCTAGGACGAGGAAGCTGGCAGAGGGAGAAGCCTCGCATCCACAGCTGTCAAATTCGGAGGAACTTTGTCACGCTAGTAGTTTGTTGTTGACTTGAGGACATCGCGTCTATGGACAGTGCCGGTTCACACGGGTGATGGATTCCAGGCCATGAGCGACCTGATTCCGAAGGACTGCATCTTGAACTGCTTCCCGTGAATGTGGACTAGTTCCACCATGCTACAGGATGGGCTTACATCAGAGAACTGGTCAGGTGGTCCAGATTTGGTGGAAGCCTTCCCTGGAGCTTACTGGCTGTTCCAGGTCGAGGTCCAACAGGATTCAGACCTGGGCATTTTGTGGGCCAGTCCAGATGTGTGAATGCTCCTGAATGTTCATCATGCCAACCAGACACATCTGTAGCCCGGTGAACGCGGCGATTGGAACACAGGGATAAAGGGAATGTCGTGTTCCTCTGTAAGACGATGAGCCAAAGACTCTAGCTCAGTGTAGACACTGGTTCACATCTACTGTCACCTCCACCCAGGAACCCATCTCCACCTTATTACACCCCTTCCAGAACATCACAGACGGACTAACCTTGGGTACAGGAACTGAACTCCCAATGTTTCTTGAGGTGTTTGGATTCGAAACACCCGGTACAGGCCACCAGCCCGGCTCAGGGCTACCTCAAACCACAGAGTGAATCTGTTAACATTCCAGGGACTACATATATATATATATATTAAAATAATGACTTACCAGTAATATTTTTAATGACCTTTTAGTTCTTCTATTTAAACAGATAAAAAATAAATAAATTAATAAATTAATAAATTAATTAATAAATATCACGTAAACTTTAATATATATGCAATATAATCATAATCAAAGCAACAATTACAGTGAGAATAAAGAGTATGGGTAACACTGATAATCTAATTAGGAATTCATAATGTATTATAAGTGCATTCATCTAGAAGATCTAGAAATGATTCCTAATGCTTTATAACACTTGGCATAAGCCTTTGTAACTGTACATAATTATTCAAAAACACACACTAAAAATGCACCACTATGTAACACAAATGTATACATGTACATGTATATATATATATTAGTTACATGATGTGTAAATAATATATATATATATATATGTTGTGATCAGTTATGATCATTGACATACAGAAATGCTGAATCTGATGAATTGATATTGGCATGTAGTCAATTATCAATAATCAATTCTTATTTATTTACATAACTAAACCTGTTATGTTCTATATTAACACGGACTAAGAGCTGATTGACGTGACCTCACCAAGTCTGTAAAGATATGACCGCTCATAAGTGTTTATTACAGGTTAGGTCTGTGCTTTAATGTTGAGGAGACTGGGGAACGTATGTTAGAGTTATGCCACTTTGTACTATGAAGCTTTATACGGTGGGGTTATGGATACCTGATTCAGAGAACGTGTTACCAGAGTATGTATTCATATTTATAATGCGTTATATAACATGCATAATACCTGTAATGCCTGGCATGAGCCTGAATAATTGCTAATACGTTCTCATCAGATTTATTAGATTAACTGATTCTAATATTAGGTTTCATAATGCATTATAACATGCCCTTATTAGAACACTGTAAACATGAACACAGTATATTACAATATATACTGTACCCATCACAACAGTGGCTACTAGCTTAGCTGAATGAAGCAGGACCTGAACATGCTTTTTAATATTAACAAATATCACTTTACATAACTTTCATATGTGGAGAGATTTATCCAGAGCTCACTAATGTGTTATGGAGCCTGACGTTATGAAGTCATACACTCGTGTGTTATAAAGTACATTATACATGTAATTACAACTACTTCACAGTAGTTACCCAAGCGTATGTGCTGTATTATAAGGGGTTATGTGTGCTGTATAATGCATTATAAATACATCAGGGTTCATAGGAAGTCTTACCAAATTTATTTTATCCATTTGGTTATTAAGGTGAAAACCAGGGCTGGGAGTGCGGACTCCCTTATACTCATTATTCTCATTATTTACTCATTATTTATCAGTAATATATATATTATACTCACCTTATTGTTTTTCTTTTGACATAGATTTAAATAGATACTTAATTACATATGTACTTAAATTATTACATACATATTTTCAATATAATCATAATCAAAGCAACAAAACTATAAGAATGAAAAGTATGGGTTAACACATTCTATGAATCAGGTATCCATGACGCATTATAAGTACATTATAAGAGCTATAAACTATTCATAATGCTACATGGCATTCTGTAACTGTACATCACATGCAATTACAACGACTTCACAGTAATTACCCAAGCGTATGTCCTGTATTATAACGAGTTATGTGTGCTGTATAATGCATTATAAATACATCAGGGTCCATAGAAAGTCGTACCAGAGTTTATTTTATTGATTCGGTTATTAAGGTGAAACCAGGGCTTGGAGTGAGCCGGTACTCACCGGTATGTGGTATACCCGGGGCTTCTGCGGTTTACCCTTTGGCGTATTGACGCTTCCCATAAGCTGCTGGTGTTTCTCAAATCGGATGGTTAGGTTCCTTCGCTGAACAGAAACCAGACACTAAGTTATACAACCGGGTTGTATGACCGGGAGTAAGCACCGTATCTGTGCCAAACGGCACATGCGACACAAAAGCATGACTGTTCAGTGTTTGCTTAGACTACAAGTAATACATTACAACGTCCCAGTTTTGGCATATTTATCCCAAGTTTATCAGGCATAACAAACAAACAAACAAACAAACAAATAAATAAATTAGTGAATAAGTGAATATAAAAATACATACAAAAAAAGTAAATATTAAAATAAATAAATACATAAATAAATAAATACAAAAACAAATATGTCAATAAGTGAATGAATAAATACATTAATTACTTAATAAGTAAATAAATATGCAAATACATAAATATGTATATAAATACATATACAAATACATAAAGAAATAAGTAAATAATTAAATAAATAAATTCTTAAATATATATATGTTTGCTTTTTGACTATGTCTATAATAAACAGTGGTTCACTGATTAATATCCGTGTGCTTGTAATTTTTTAATCCGGTTTTACGATTTTCGGAAATTTTTCCCATTAGGAATGAATGGGTTGGAAAAGTAACCCCCCTCTTCTGTACTTCTCCTCGGTCTCCTCGACAGACAGACACCATTTTACATCCACTGTCTCAGGGCAGACCCCCGAGCTCAAATTCAGTGTTGGTTGAAGCCGTACTCACCCTATCCCTAATTTCTTCCATAGAGTCCCATTCATTTTCACCCCCATTCAAACCCTATACAGCCACCAACCCGCACCTACCCCCTGAGAGCCGACCCCCAGACTCTAATCCACAGCCATGCTGACCCGCACTCCTCTGTGTGTCGGGTATTCATCCCTCATGCCTCCCACAGCCAAACTTTAGCATATGGCTGCATATGATATGGATTCCATACTGTGCACTGTGGGGGCGTGGCTAAGCCATAGTGATCGTATGCATCCAGTCCTGGAAGGTTCTCCTCCATCACTCCTCACAAAATTCAGCATATCATCCCTGGAAACCCGACCAGCTGCGAAACCACCCTCCTTCCTGTCCCACCTTCCTCCGCCGTTCCACTTCCGTCTTCTCCCACCGCAGGGATGGATGGTCCTGAAGCTGGCAGCTAGCTGTCAGAAGCTAATCAGGACTCATCCGCACACCCCTCCCTCCCTCTTCCTCCCCGCTTCTTTGTCCTGCTGTTGTTTATGTTTGATTAATTGCGGAGGCCTTCAAACGGAGAGGGAAAAAACAGGAGGGAAGAAAAGGAAGCGCGGCCTAGCGCCTGTAAAACAGCGCTCGCTAATGCGGCTTGGCGAAAGCTGTTCGCTATCCAAACTGATTAATCACGCCGCACTCGGAGGAGTATTTCTCTCCTCCTGTGATTAAGTTAAATCGTTCATTAATGTTCGCCCGCCGCCGTCTGATTTTCATGAAGGTGGACGTGTCTGGCTGTCGCAACCTTCCACTTCGATTAGCGCGCCGCCATCGCGGACAAGAACTCCGGCTAATAACGCGAACGCACCGCAGCCCATCGTCTCCTGCCTTTGAGTGGAGAGAAGCCGCTGGAGTGGCTCCGTGTGTTCCTGTGGGTGGTGCACTTACTTTCTTATTAACTGCTAATTTTTCTCAAGTATATAATATTTCTTTTTGTCGGGGGTGGGCTTAGGAGGGGCTTCTCTTAGAGAGCAGTCACAATCATAACTCTATCCTTTTTCTGAGGGAACTATAATAACTAGGGGACGACGATAGCAAAAACATAAATGAGTTAATTAATAAACAAACAGAAACACGGCCCTATTGAAATATTCATGGGAACGAGAAATGGAATTTAATACACACACTCATCAGCAAAGCGCTTTAGGGAGTGCAGGTGTGTTGGGAAGGAAGATAAAGGTGACCAGGATCAATAACTGATGATAAATTTAGACTGATATGATCAATATTTATTGAGCTACACATACAGAAGTCTGTCTCTCAGTATGGCGTCGGGCCGCCGTGTTCGCTAACCCAACACGCCAGACGTCTCGGTATGGAGCTGTAGAGGTTCCTAATGGTGTCCTGTGATAATCCATCCCATGCAGCTTGAACATCCTCACACAGTTCCTGCAGATGGTGCGGTAGGGGTGGAGGTGGAGGGACACCAGGTCTTCTGGACGAGTGACACCAAACCGTTCATGTTGGTGCTGACCACGGTGCCTCCACACACGGACTCGTTGGGCGTCTCCACCAAGACTAAAGCGGGACTCGTCACTGAAGATGACCCGCTGCCATTCTGAGTCGCTCCATGACAGTCTGGTACGACACCACTGCAGTCTTTGGTGACGGTGACGTGGTGTTAAGGACAGTCGTGGTAACGGTCTGTGTGCATGTAGTCCTGCATGGTGCAGCCGTCTGCCAATGATGCTGCACTAACAGGAGAACTCATGGAGGACACCACTGCTCACTGGATGTCCGCTGTTGTGGCTGTTGGGTCAGTCAGGTACAGAGATAAGGCCCGTCCTTGCATCCCTGCCATCCATTTACTTGCCCATATCTCATGGTTTGCAGTGCGGATGGACAGGAGAGTTAAGGTGGCAGTAGATCAGACAGATTGATAGATCGGATACAGTCCTGTTAATGCTTTTGTGTCACTTCCTGTTAATTATGCGTCTCCGTTTTTTGACGATCCTGAAACCGGGGGGTGCTGCAGCCACACCAGCTTGCTGCGCTGCTACCAGAAACGGCCAATTTACCAGCCTTGCTCTCAGGAGCCGGAAAAAGATGAATTAATGTTTATAATTATTCCTTTAATTTCCTTCTTCTATAAAATCCCGGTTCTCCGCGTGTTCACGGTGTGTTTTTATGAAACCAGGAACTCTTTGTTCAACCTCGGGAAGCATGGCGCCGGAACACCGCGGGCCTCCACTTCAAAAAGGAACGGAGTTCAACTTTTTGATGTTTGTTTTAAACAGAGACGAAGAGCAAGTGTTTTTCATTAACGAGTAGCTGAAATGTCGAGGACACCGGCGGAGGGTGCGCGAGCAAGGTGACATTTATTCTCCGCGGTTTGGATTTCAAGAGCTCTGTGACAGAGCCGCTCTTGACATGGACTCTCTCTCTCCCTGTCATTTAATTAACCTTGGTGCGGATTAAAATGTTATCCGTCGTTATCTGAAAGCGAGGGAGGAGGGCACCGGAGCGCTCCCCCTTCCCCCCCCGCCCGTTCGTTAAGGCGTCGGAAAGTGAGACGTTCCCCGCTATCCTGGCACATTAGGATAATGTGCTTTGATATTTGAAGGAGTTATTATGAACCATGAAGAGGGAGCAAACAGGTTGTCTTTTCTCTCCCGCAGCGCCGCGGTCTGACTCCCCGCTAAGGTTAATCCTCGGGATTCAATTAACAATAAAAAGATACCGGAGCTGCCGATTCTCCAGACGCCCGCTACCGTTCTGCGCCTGCTCGCGGGGTCAAGTGCCGCACTTTTGGCATGCTAAATAAACGGATGTGCATGCACCTGCGGATAATGGAACTCGAACTCTGTCTGCCATGCACAAAAAAGAAGTTCAGTGTTCAAATCCCAAGACTGCCGACGATGATGAAGGATGAGAAAGAAAGCCAGAGAATCACTTCACACAGATCCAGCCACGTTTCCTGTACCCAGCTGGATATGTGCTCCACAGACCTGGACACTGGCAGTGGGACTGGTCAGGCTGGAGGGCTTGTTCACCATGCTCCCGCCAAGATTCCCCTCCAGCAGGTCAGTTCATCAAAGTCCTGCCCTGCTAGAGCTGCCCTGGACAACCGTAAGTGTCTAACCGCTGCCTAAGACATAGCTTCCATCCATGTGTTCTACATAGACCTGGACACTGGCAGTGGGACTGGTCACGCTGGAGGGCTTGTTCACCATGCTCCCGCCAAGATTCCCCTCCAGCAGGTCAGTTCGTCAAAGTCCTGCCCTGCTAGAGCTGCCCTGGACAACCGTAAGTGTCTAACCGCTGCCTAGGACATAGCCTCCATCCATGTGTTCTTCATAGACATGGACACTGGCCGTGGAACTGGTCACCCCAGAGGGCTCTTTCAACATGGTAGTCACTCCATGGCAGTCTGGTATGACACCACTGCAGTCTTTGGTGACGGTGACGTGGTGTTAAGGACAGTCGTCGTAACGGTCTGCGTGCATGTAGTCCTGCATGGTGCAGCCGTCTGACAATGACTCATGGAGGACATCACTTCTCAGTTGTGGCTGTCGTGTCAGTCAGGTACAGCGATAAGACCCGCCCTTGCTTACATCATACACACTCCCTACTTTCTGCATCCCTGCCATCCAGTTACTTCCCAAGGTCTTATGGTTTGCAGTGTGGATGGACAGGAGAGTTAAAGTGGCAGTGGATCAGACAGACTGGTAGAGCTGATAGGACCCCTTTAATGCTTTTGTGTCACTTCCTGTTAATTATGTGTCTCTTTCACCATGCTGCTGTCAAGATTCCCCACCAGCAGGTCAGTTCAATAAAGTCCTGCCCTGCTAGAGCTGCCCTGGACAACCGTAAGTGTCTAACAGCTGCTTAAGACAACACTGTCAAGATTCCTCTCCTGCCAGTCAGATTTTGGAAATGTGAAGTCAGCTGTGTTTCAAGTCACCCTCATCCAACATGTGCAGCTGCAAAATGCAAGCCAACATTACGTTCTCTTAAAACCTTACATTTCAGGTTACCTAACGATTCTCATTTTAAAAATTATATTGGCATATTCTTTGATTAGATTCAAGCCAAACTCTTAAAATTTGAGACATGTGACACACACACACACACACACACATATATATATATATATATACAGTGAGGAAGGACAGACAGACTGTGACACGTGCTGAGCTAAAAGCAAAGCTAGGTTTACTACACAGGCTCGTAGCACAACACAGCAGCAACAAGGTACAAGCTGACATAACCAAGAGGGCAAGGACTGAGTCAGGGTAAGGAAGTCAGAACCAGGCAAAACAGTCAGACCAGCAAGAAATCAAAGGAAGAAGACAAAAGGCTAAACCAGAAAGTCAAAAGGGAGTCAAACCAGGTAAGCAAACGAGAATAACAGGGAGAAACCGCTCAGTACGCACAAGGTGGCAATACTTCACAACGGCTCAGTGGGAGAGAGGAGTATTCATACAAACAGACCAATCAGCTACAGGTGAAATCAATACTCTGGACACTTGGATCTAAAAACCGGAAGGGAATTGGGAGATGGTGGACATGTGACAGTGACCTCCTCGGGTGGTGGGTTATGGCAAACCGAGTCCGGGAGATTGGGGATAAGAGGAGAGCCAGCAGGGGTGACATATATATATATATATATAAATATAGTAAACACATTGCATATGTAATCTAGTCATCCATACATAGCATCTATACCCATGCATATATAGTACATCTAACTGCACACATATAGCAAACATAATCATACATAGATAGATAGATAGATAGATAGATAGATAGATAGATAGATAGATAGATAGATAGATAGATAGATAGATAGATAGGTACGTAGGTAGATAGATAGATAGATAGATAGATAGGTAGTTACGTAGGTAGATAGATAGATAGATAGATAGATAGATAGATAGATAGATAGATAGATAGATAGATAGGTAGTTACGTAGGTAGATAGATAGATAGATAGATAGATAGGTAGTCACGTAGGTAGATAGATAGATAGATAGATAGATAGATAGATAGATAGATAGATAGATAGATAGATAGGTAGTTACGTAGATAGATAGATAGATAGATAGATAGATAGATAGATAGATAGATAGATAGATAGATAGATAGATAGATGGATAAATAGGTAGGTAGGTAGATAGATAGATAGATAGATAGATAGATAGATAGATAGATAGATAGATAGATAGATAGATAGGTAGTTACGTAGGTAGATAGATAGATAGATAGATAGATAGATAGATAGATAGATACGTAGGTAGATAGATAGATAGATAGATAGATAGATAGATAGATAGATAGATAGATAGGTAGGTATGTAGGTAGATAGATAGATAGATAGATAGATAGATAGATAGATAGATAGATAGATAGATGATAGATAGATAGATAGATAGATAGATAGATAGATAGATAGATAGATAGATAGATAGGTAGGTATGTAGGTAGATAGATAGATAGATAGATAGATAGATAGATAGATAGATAGATAGATAGATAGATAGATAGATAGATGATAGATAGATAGATAGATAGATAGATAGATAGATAGATAGATAGATAGCACATATATTACCTGTGTTGACAAGTGAAGTAATTATCACAGTGCATACACACAGGAACACACTGATCCATATCACCATGAGCATCCTGGACCTTCACACTCCCCAACAACTCTGGGGTCAGATCTGGAGGAGCTGAAGTGGGCCGCGATGTTGATACGATAGAGTTAAGATCAGGCTAACTGTCTCTAACAGCCTGAAGCCCTACCGAATGTAGGCCCAGTAGCGTGGAGTCTAAATAATGCTGAACAATTCCCCACCTCAACTTCATGCCCCGCCCCAGCCTGGCAACTTCAGTCTCAGGGTGCCCCCCCCTCCTTTCCCCCCCGTCTCCAACAGTCTCTATTATTAAGCACAAGTCCTGGGTGCATTGTCTTGTGCAGGACGGAGGCTACAGCATCTGCTGACCGCAGGCGCAGCGTGGGAGGACTGCACCTGGAGGCACTCGCTCTGTGCTCCGAATAGAAGACAGCGAGGCTGCTGTGTAAGCAAGAAGGCGACATCTATTTTATCTGGGCCTGAAAGGAAAAGGCGGGCATTTGGGGACCGGCTGAAAAGCCAGTGCAAAGTCAGACACTCCGTTCTCCAAGTGTGAGGGCCAGATGCAGTTCTGCTTCACACGACTCCGGCCAATTAAGGCCAGCCTTGGATGACCTTGGAAACCGGTTGACTCGGGCCCACTCTGTTTCGGCACGTGCGCACGTGGCAAGTAGCAAATACAACAGCACGTACCTAGCACATGTAGCGTAGCGTCCAGGGCTGCGATCGGGTTCAAGCATTTAACGAGCCCCATGTTGCAGAACCATGTGACCTTTTTCACACAGGGAATAAACCAAGCTACGTGTGAACATGTGCGCTACACCAAATGCTAATTCCTGACCTCCCGTATGGTTGGCATCACTTCATCACTCACTGTCTTGGGTGGCGCAAGGTTAGACTGACCGAAAATAGGAAGGCACCCTGGGTAGGCACCCAGCTGCTGGAGGGTTTAGACACTGGGTCCACTCACTGTCCACTCTATTAGACACTCCTACCTTGCTGCTCCACCTTGTAGATGGAAGGTCAGAGACGATAGCTCATCTGCTGCTGCACAGTGCAGTGTTGGTCATCCTCTAGTCCTTCATCAGGGGGATGCCCACAGGGCACGTCCAGAGGATGCTGTCACAGGAAACTGCCCACAGGACACAGCCCCCAGGATGCTGTCACAGGTCGCTGCCCACAGGACACTGCCCCCAGGATGCTGCCCCAGGACGCTGCCTACAGAATGCTGCCACAGGACGCTGCCCACAGGACACTGCCACAGGATGCTGCCACAGGACACTGCCTACAGAACGATGCCCCCAAGACGCTGACTCCAAGACGCTGCCCAAAGGACTCTGCCCACAAGTCGCTGAGCACAAGATGCTGCCCCACAGAAAGAATGCCTACAGGACGCTGCCCACTACACCGCCACAACGCTGCCTACAGAACGCTGCCACAGGACGCTGCCCCCAGGATGCTGCCCCCAGGATGCTGCCCACAGGACGCTGCCTACAGAATGCTGCCACAGGACGCTGCCTACAGAACGCTGCCTACAGGATGCTGCCCCCAGGATGTCTGCCCACAGGTCGCTGAGCACAAGATGCTGCCCCAGGACGCTGCCTACAGAATGCTGCCACAGGAGGCTGCCCACAGGACACTGCCACAGGACGCTGCCACAGGAGGCTGCCCACAGGACACTGCCACAGGACACTGCCACTAGACGCTGCCACAGGAGGCTGCCCACAGGACGCTGTTGGCTGCATAGCTTTTGTTGATAGAAGATTCTCAGTCCAGCAGTGCCACTGAGGTGTCCAGCAGCACTGCTGTATCTGATCCTTTCACACCAGCACCCCATTCACTAACACACCACCACCACGTCAGTGTCACTGCAGTGCTGAGAATGATCCACCACCCACATCGTGCCTGCTCTGTGGTGGTCCTGTGGGGGTCCTGCCCATTGAAGAACAGGGTAATACAGTATACAGAGAAACAGATGGACTACAGTCTGGACCTGTACACCTACAGAGTGTCCTGTACGGTCAGTGGAGTGGGGAGTGTAGATACCGGGAGGTGGACCTGACAGATGTAGTGAAATAGCAGTTTGGGCTTTAGAGGCAGTTTAACGTCTGGACGGATGCTGGAATGTAAACAGAATGTGAATGCAATTCACTATATAACTACGTAACTAATAGCGATGTGAATTATTAGCCTGTAATATACTGTATGACATTATACGGTATCGCCATGCGAAAGCAATAACTACTGGCCTCTAATTCGGGATAACCAGGCCAAATTACCGGAGACTGTGCTGTTAACATTCAGGAAAGTTTCAAGAGCACGGAAACGCGACAAGCAGCCTTTCATTTAATTACGGTTTCTAATATTCCAGGATTGTGCGCCTTTTTCATCACTGTTTCTCATAATGTGGCCTTTTCTGCCTTGCAGGGAGAGGAATATTATGGGGTGATTAATTATTCAAACCCGCTTCGCGTACACGTGTCCCTCGGCACCTCCGCCGACAATGAAAACATCCACGAATAACCGTCCAGGTAAATGTTTTCCTTTCTTTTTTCCGCGGTGCGCCATACGAGCTAGTCACCCTGAACCTTCCCATCAGCACCAAGGTACGAGCCGGTGTCGGATATTAAAGCGGACGCCTCGGCCTCTTATGTACCTCATCATCTCCACCCCACCCCCGCGGCCTCCATCACCAATAATCTTCCCCCCGTCAAGAGACAAACACGGCGGCAGCGATGGCAGCGCCGGAGTCCGGGAAAAAAAACTGCTGACACGCGAGCGTATGAAAGATTGATGCGCCGCATCCCCCTGGCCCAGCCGCCTTTTCTTCCCGGGCTGTTTGCCTGTTCGAGAGCGAGGAGGTACAGTCCCCCGGTGCGTTAGCCGCCACTCGCTGAATGTTTTATGACTCTGGAGCGCCGGGGGACCGAGGTGTGGCGGCGTTTGGTTTTCTCCAAGAAATTGGGCCCCGGTGGCCCTCTTGGGACACAAGGAGGGAGATGTGGCCTCCTGAAAGAAGAGAAAGTGTTGGGGTTGGTGGGCTGGACGTGAAGATTTCTGCCATTCCTGATTCCATCTCTTCGGAGCGTTCCTGACAGGAGAGCTGTCTCGGAAGCGAGACTGTTAGCTAGTCGGACGTGTGTTCTTTGGACTAAATTGTGGACGACAGTCTGCTGAAATACTCCATAGCCACCTTTCCCAGGTACGCTCCCCATCAAATGTTTAGGGACTCTAGCTTTCCCAATTGCTTTGGAGGCATTTGCCAGCATTAGCCTTTGCTATGGTCATCATGTAACTGCAATGGCGTTCTCCTGAAAGCCTTTCATTACAGGAAATCCGTCTGTCGGAAAGAGGGGGATGAAGCGCTAGCGGTATGCCAAACGTGGCGTCTAAAGAATCAGACAGTGCTACTGGAAGCTACTAGCAAGCCGTTCTGAGAGTATGCTAACTAGTGCACTAGCTGAAGTTGTGGGCTGTGCTATCAAAGTTTTGGGAAGTTACATTGTTGTTACTAAGTTCCAGGAAGCTTTCCCAGATACCCTCCGTTTCAAATGTTTTGGCACTGTAGCTTTTCTGATTGATTTGGAATAGTGAGCATCAGCTTTGGCAACATTAGCTTTGGTTATGGTCATTCAGTTTGTGCTAACAGTAGGCTAACTGTAAAAGGGGCAGAGCTACCGGAAACTGCTGGCTAGCAAGTCATTTCGAGAGTGTGCTAACTAGCATGCTAACTGTTAAAGCTGAAGTTGTGAGCTATGCTATCGACGGTTTGGTAAAATACGGATCACAACGAAGTAGACAGAGCATTATTCCTGACTGAGCTTCTTAAACTGCAGAGCCAGCTTTCCCAGGTTCCCTCCCCATCAAATGTTTAGGGACTCTAGCTTTTATGATTGTTTTGGAACTGCCAGCATTAGCTTTGGCTATGGTCATGTGCAGTCACTACTACAGCGATGTTCTCCTGCAGTCCACATCTGCTCCAGCTTCACATAATAAGCATTTCATTACAGGAAAACCATCTGTCGGAAGGAGGAGGAAGACGCGCTCAGGGTAGGCCAAATGTGGTGTCTAAAGAAAGAGGCAGAGCTACTGGAAACTACTGGCTAGCAAGTAGCTCTGAGTGTGTGCTAACTAGCATGCTAGCCGAAATGGTCAGCTGTGCTATCAAAGTTTTAGTAAGTTACAGCACACAGTAAAACCCAGATAGCAAGCATATACAGTACCAGTCAACAGTTCAGACACCTCCATCTACATGGATGGTGTTGGTGATCTTAAAGACTCTACAGTGGTACACTTAACAGCTCCACCTGATGAGAGTCTGAACCAGTCCATATCCTGATACACCACATCTACTCCTGATGTACACAGTATGATACTCCTCCATATCTCCACCTCTAATATATATTTAGTGGTGTAAAAACTTTGATCTCTTTTTCTGCACAGTGTAAAAGCTCTAGTTCTCCTTTCAGGTTAGTGAATATTCAGTATATCACTTAAACACCACCAACGTTTAAACACCACTAACACTTAAACACCACTGATGTTTAAACACCACTAACACAGAAACACCACTAATGTTTAAACACCACTAACACAGAAACACCACTAATGTTTAAACACCACTAACACAGAAACACCACTAATGTTTAAACACCACTAACACAGAAACACCACTAATGTTTAAACACCACTAACATTTATACACCACTAATCTTTAAACACCACTAACACTTAGACACTACTAACATTTAAACACAGCTAACATTTAGACATCACTAACACATAAACACGACTTACGTTTAAACACCACTTATGTTTAAACACCACAAACATTTAAACACCACTATATACACCACTAATGTTTAAACACCACTAACACTTAGACACCACTAACACAAACACCACTTACGTTTAAACACCACAAACACTTAAACACCACTAAAGTTTAAACACCACTAACACTTAAACACCACTTATGTTTACACACCACTAATACTCAAACACCACTAACACTTAAATACGCTAACATTTAAACAGTGCTAACACTTAAACACCACTAACACTTAAACACTACTAACACTTAAACACAGCTAACACTTAAACACCACTAACACTTAAATCACCACTAACATTTAAACACTACTAACACGAATAAGAAGGTGTGAACTGAAAGTTGACTCAGGACCCGCTGCTTGCTGTTCGATTCTTGAACAATAGGCTAGTACTAGATAAAAGCTCCTGGTGGTTCCTCATGCTGGATCGGTTTGTGGAACCATAAACATCACAATCCTTCTGAGGTGCTAGATAGAAACTCACTCCCTAACAGTTTGATACCGCAGGCCCACCCGGGTCACACGGCTGGACACACAGCCGGTTCTCGTTCACCGGTAAATAAAACCATCACGTTCACATGCGGCCGTCCTACAGCAGCTCGTCTCCGCAGACTCACGCCGGAGCCATCAGGAGTGTTTCAGCGCTGAGTGCCTTTATGAATGAGGCCAATCAGATCAGAACTCATTTACATACGTCCGCCTTAAAGGAGCAGTAACCATAAAGAGAAAGGAAGTTGGAATACTGAACGGAATAAACACGGAAATGAAGGACCAGTTATACAACCAGGCATGATAAACCGGACTTAGACTTTCCACAGGTCTGACGGAACCGGGAACGCCGCGGATAAGATGCGGAGAAGTAAACATCTCCTCAAAGTTCCTGCACTCGTCGTTCCTCTCAGATGAATTAGCTGGAGACACTTGCCTCCAAAGGAAGATATCTCACCAGCTAATGAGTTCTTGTTGTCATTGCGGGAAGAGAGAGGGAAAAAGAAAGCTCCCTCGCTCCGAGAGTTACGGCAGCAGGCTAAGTTGACCTGTCTGTCGCTGCCATGGTAACGTCGGAGCGGATCTCTGATGTTGACTGCCAGGCGCTGATATTTATAACAACCCGGAGCTTTATGTTAAATTGTTAACCTCTTCCTGGAACAGGAGCGATATCCTATTCCTATAGAACATCACAACCCCCGGCATCTCCTCCATACAAGCCGGTGAGGGTTATCAAGAGGGAACGCACTTCTAATGCTCCCCGCAACCCAGATGACATGACTTCCTCCTTTTCCCCTGCAGGAGCGCGGAACGCCGCACGGAAGGAAGATGAGACTTGAAAACAGTACGTCCCACAACATTTGCACAATGGAGACGGCACGCATCCAATAGCGGCAACGAGATCAGACGTGCCGTTAAGGCGAGTTTATTTGTTCTGCTGAATTAATTCACTCTGGATTTCCAGCGGGGCAAGAGGGGGTTATGTCGCGTAATTGGACCCCCGCTACTAATTTTTAAACACCACTAACACTTAAACACCAGTAACGTTTAAACACCACTAATGCTTAAACACCACTAACACTTAAACACCACTAACACTTAAAAACCAGTAATGTCTAAACACCACTAATGCTTAAACACCACTTACGTTTAAACACCACTAACACTTAAACACCACTAATGCTTAAACACCACTTACGTTTAAACACCACTAACATCTAAACACCACTAATGTTTAAACACCACTAACACTTAAACACCAGTTACGTCTAAAGACCACTAACGTTTAAACACCACTAATGCTTAAACACCACTTATGTTTAAATACCACTAATGCTTAAATACCACTTACGTTTAAATACCACTAACGCTTAAACACCACTAACACTTAAACACCACTTACGTTTAAACACCACTAACGCTTAAACACCACTTACGTTTAAATACCACTAACGCTGAAACACCACTAACACTTAAAAACCATTTATGTTTAAATACCACTAACGCTTAAACGCCACTTACGTTCAAACACCACTAACATTTAAACACCACTAACACTTAAACACCACTTATGTTTAAACACCACTAACGCTTAAACACCACTTACGTTTAAATACCACTAACGCTGAAACACCACTAACACTTAAACACCATTTATGTTTAAATACCACTAACACTTAAACACCACTAACGTTTAAACATCACTAACACTTAAACACCACTAACATTTAAACACCACTAACACATAAACACCAATAACATTTAGACACCACTAACACTTAAACACCACTAATGTTAAACACCACTAACACTTAAACACCACTTATGTTTAAACACTACTAATACTTAAACACCACTAACACTTAAACACCACTAACACTTAAACACCACAAGCACATCATTTCGGCCTGTCATTTGATTCTGTTCTTCAGGTTGTAGACTTTTTCATAGAGGTACCTTGCTGTCCAGCAGAATAACACCTAGTAAAATAAATAAATAAATAAATAAATAAATAAATAAATAAATAAATGTATTTATTAATCTTCTAAGCTGCTTATCATCTTGGGTTGCGCTCATTGGCGTGAAGCCAAGAACCACCCTGGACAGGTCACCAGTCCATCGCAGACATGACAAATGACCTACTGTCTTCTAATCGCACGACCGTGTCTCATTACTACAGGCAGCGCACTTCTAATGCTCCCCGCTACCCAGGTGACATGACTTCCTCCTTTTCCCGTGCAGGAGCGCGGAACGCCGCACGGAAGGAAGACGAGACTGGAAAACAGTGCGTCCCACAACATTTGCACAATGGAGACGGCGCGCATCCAATAGCGGCAGCGAGATCAGACGTGCCGTTAAGGCGAGTTTATTTGTTCTGCCGAATTAATTCGCTCGGGATTTCCAGCGCGGCGAGAGGGGGTTATGTCGCGTAATTGGACCTTGCTCCCAAATGTCACCGCTTTATTGGAAGAGCGTTCCCCCGCTCTCGCAATTTCAGCCACAGGTGGCGAAACAGGGCTTCAATTTTTTTTTTTGCCTCGCCTCCGTTTAATGACTTCGGTCACGTCCCCCAATAATTGGAACCACCTGAGAGCAAATTAGTAAATAAGTTGATTTGAAATAAATTCACATCCCAGCCAATGACGAGTTTGCTCATTAAACGAAACAGAGAAAAAGAAAGAGAGCCTGAAAGAGAGAGGGACCCCTAATTGAGTGCCTTTCTATTCAAGTCTGTTTAATCCACTCCGAGTCAGAAGTCGTTCTCCGCCTCAGGTTGTTTGTCTCGGCGCTTCCTTGTACATATTGCTTAATTGCCATATAATTCTCATTAACGGCGCATAGCGCACAGCTTTAATTACACGTGCACCATGTAGAAGTACACACGGATAATGACGCACGGTTCCCATAAATACCCATACGGTGGGCGGACCGGGCGGCCGGCTTTGGCGGTCACGTTATCATGTACATATTAAAACCCTTTTATGCTTTTCATGCAGCTTCCTGAGGCATCAAACGAGCTCGGCCAGCACAAAGCCTTCCCCAGCCTTTGCTCCACCCGGCTCATGCCCACTTCCGTTCCCTCTAAGTGGGACGGGGTGGGGTGGCGAGGTCAGCGCTGATCAGACGCGTCCCTCTAAATTGTTTGCCGTGACATTTTGGGGGCCGAAGCAATCCATGGCTCATTTTAGCGCTCTGGGACTTGCTTCGGAAAGACCACCGCTCCGGTAGATCGATAGAGCAGAGCCAGAGGTTCAAATTAAAGGTGCCACCGAACGTTCTAATGTTCTATGTAGAAGGTACTGGACCATGGCCGCCCAGATGTGGTTCTACATGGTGCCCATTTACACCCTGTGATAAAACGGATGAAACGAGCCTATTTGGTGAGCTCCTCATGAATAATTAGATGAGCTCTGCTTTGATTGGCTGGTTTACCGCACGGCCCCACCCAGGAAGATCATATAGAAGCAACATGTGAAATAGACTGAATAAAACGCTTAAACACCACTAATGTTTAAACACCACTAACACTTAAACACCACTAATGTTTAAACACCACTAACACTTAAACACCACTAACGCTTAAACACCACTAATGTTTAAACACCACTAACACTTAAACACCACTAACGTTTAAACACCACTAACACTTAAACACCACTAACACTTAAATACCACTAACGTTTAAAAACCACTAACGCTTAAACACCACTAACTCTTTAAAAACCACTAATACTTAAACACCACTTACGTTTAAAGACCACTAACGTTTAAAGACCACTAACGCTTAAACACCACTAACGTTTAAACACCCCTAACACTTAAACACCACTTACATTTAAAGACCACTAACGCTTAAACACCACTAACACTTAAACACCACTAACGTTTAAACACCACTAACACTTAAACACCACTTACATTTAAAGGCCTCTAACGCTTAAACACCACTAACACTTAAACACCACTAACATTTAAACACCACTAACACTTAAACACCACTAACGTTTAAACACCACTAACATTTAAACACCACTAACACTTAAACACCACTTACGTTTAAACACCACTAACACTTAAACACCACTTACGTTTAATGGCCACTAATGCTTAAACACCACTTACGTTTAAACACCACTAACACTGGCCGCCCAGATGCAGTTCTAAATGGTGCCCATTTACACCCTGTGATTAGGGATGAAACGAGCCTATTTGGTGAGCTCCTCATAAATAATTAGATGAGCTCTGCTCTGATTGGCTGGTTTACCGCAAGGCCCCGCCCAGGAAGATCATATAGACGCAACATGTGAAATAGACTGAATAAAACGAGCCTCTGTGTAAATAAGCTCCGCCCTCATACTAGGCTAGCGATGCTAGTTACTTGGCGCTAATGCTAGTAGCTAACATTCCCTGTGCTAGCTACTGGCTCCATCTGGACACCAACACACAGTAGGTTAAAGTTGGTCCTCACTATGGAGCTCTCAGTTTAAGATGATCTGCTCCAAACGCCACACACGGATACAATCACACAGCATGGCTGCTACTTACAGGCTGCTGTTGGGGTGGTGGTGCTAATAAAGGTGGAGCTCTTCTCAGTCTCTTCAGGGTCAGACGCTGAGCAGAGCTGCTCCATATTGTCCAGAGAGGTTTGGGAATCTGTCCGGAGTGGAACGTGCAGCCTGCAGGATTAAAGTTATTCCGGGATCCTGTTAGAGATGTGGGAGCTGGAGTTCCTGTTCTCCAGCTTGTGTTGGGAATTCTCTGTTCCACCTTAAATGGTGATGCAGTCGCATTCTGGTACAGGCTGCAGTATTTAAGGTGGAACAAAACATTGGATTAGGAAGCTGGTGAGGTGGAAGTAACTCCAGCCTGGTTTAAAGATGAACATCCACCATGTACCGCTGACAGTTGGGATCCTTGGGAAGGGAACGGAAAGTGCCGACATCCCCTTCCCAGCCTGGAACGCTGGAGTTCTCCACATAGTCCACCATGTTGGGCGTTGTAGCTCCGTTGTGGTTGTATGTAAATGTTGGGGGGGTAAATATTAACGAGGCTGCCCCGTAACTCTCGGAATTTTGGAATCGGCCCGTTTTCCCGTCCTCTTCTGGAAATGCAGGATGTGCATTTGAAGGAGGAACCACAGTGTTTGAGGGTCATGGTGTGTCAGTTCTGTGTACTGAACTCGCAATGTACATACGGTTTTCCATTCTCTGCCACCTTTAAAGCGGAATTAAACTCATGTCCTGCATGAGTCTGCAGTTCAGATGCAATCAAAATCCTTAGTGAAAAAATGTAGCACCTGGATTTACTGAATCAGATGTTCTGTACTGTGGTGGTGATGGGAACCAGAGCTCTCCACGTCTTTAACACACATATAGAAATTTCATTTACTATCCCAACCACCAGTGACCCTCCACCTGCCTCCTGAGGCTTTATATGGAATACAGGTTGCCTTTGAGGACTATTTGGCCGTACCATGTGAGGGTATCTTTCCACCTCGAGTTGAACCACTGTGGAAAGTTCTGGCTCAGTGAGTTTCTGTAGGACGGAGCATATCAAAACAAACCACCATTAATGAACTTTGTTGACCTGTTAACCATTTAACCGTCATTCCGTTTTGAAAAGGCATTCCCAGAGTGAAAGGCATTCCAGAGTGAAAGGCATTCCACAGTCAACATTCCATATAAAGCCTCAGAAGGCAGGTGGAGGTTCACTGGTGGTTTGGGTAGTTAATCAAATCTCTGTATGTGTGTTGTAGACATGGAGACCTCTGGTTCCCATTACCACCACAGTACAGAACATCTGATCCAGTAAATTCACCTGCTACATTTTTCACTCTACAGGATTTTGATTACATCTTGAACACAGTCCTGATCTTGGTCTCATTTGAAAGAGAAGGAAGGTCACTAATGAATTATTAATGACTGTACAAATTTAATATTCCTGGTACACGGTAACAGAGGCTGGAATGGAGGAACTTATTGCCATCTCTAAACTGATCTCTGATTCCTGCTGCACTATGAAGGCCAGTCCGTACGGCAAGAGGATGTGGGCCACTTCTGGCAAACCTAAGGCGCTGCTGGCCCACTGTTGGCACTGGCAATCTGCTGTGAGCCTGTATTTGGCCCACCTGTCCCAGAACAGATCTGGTCCATATGTGGCACAGATACAGTAGTGCCACCTACTGGCAAACTGAATACATACATTTAGCTGACGCTCTTATCCAGACTGACTTACCAGGTTAATGATTACAGGTAGGCCAACGTAGTGTTAGGAGTCTTGCCCAAGGACTCTTATTGGTGTAGCTCAGCATAGTCACCCAGACTGGGATTTGAACCCCTGTCTTCCACACGTAGAGGTGGCACCCTGAGTAGTGGTGTTACCCACTGAGCTACCCCAACCGCCATAAAACTCATATGGCCTGCATGTTCCAAAACAGAGCAGGTCCACTTCTGTAAGGGTTACAGCAGAGCTGCCTACTTTTGGCTGTGGGGTGGCTCTAATTTGGTGCAGGTGTGGACTGCATCTTGCAAACAGGTGTGGTCTGCCCAGGTGCTATCAGTAAGGATGAAGACGGGGCAGATTTGGGCCAAAACAGTTTTGCTATCTGAGATCTGTCATGGATTATGATGTCTTTGTGAATAGGCCCCTCCCACCAGAGATTTGCTAGTATTTGACCTCTGGGTGCTTGTGTTGAAAATGGGACAATCCTAAATTCTGTAAATGGCTCTTAAAATGCCCAGAGGGAATCCAGTCCTGAGATTACATGCTCTGTAATGGTATATTGCATCACCACATTGGTGGGCAATTACATCCATATAAATGAGGTTTAGGGCACTGGGGGTCTTTTTACTTTAACTCCACCACATTTCAAAGTCTACTATCTGTATAACATTAAACTAGGTTAATTGGTAACAGGCCAGTCACATGATTCGGTATAAGGAGACTCCCAGAGAGGCGAGGTCTTTTAGGAGTAAAGACAGGGAGGGGTCTCTATGAAAGACTGCTCTGCCCAATAGAGCAGCAATTCAAGAACAACGTTCCTCAACGTAGCCCAGCAAAGAACTCGGGGATGATCATCATCTACACTGCATATCATCCTTAAAAGATCGAGAGGACCTCGGAACCAGGGACAAGAACCAGAACCAGTACTGGATGGTCATGATGTTCAGACTCCAGACGGGACTACTTTAAAAACAGACCCAACGAGTCTGGAATGGAGTCACTTCACGGGATCAGGCACACTTCCCAACACGCAGTTCATCACTGCTCCACAGTGGGCCCTTTCTGGACTCAAGCTCATTTAAGACGGACTGAGGACAATCAGGACCATCCAACTTGTCATCAGCACACAGGGTTGAACCTGGGCCTGTGCTAGCGATGGGCCCGTGCTAGTATCCTGCTAGCGATGTAGGCTACAATGAGCGACTGCTACAAAGACAAAGAGCCTTAAAACAATAACAACGGCCTCCTTCAAATCAAAGACGAACTCCAAGAGACAGCTAGGACAACCACTGAGCACGACGGGACGTCATATGTTATATAAGTTGAAGTGAGCACTGGGTGTATTAGCGGTTGGTGGTGCGATGGGGACGCTGATGCCGAGCCCCACCTATCCAACACGCGTTCCCAGGTCCATGGGGCCAGAATTAAGACGCTGGGGCCTCGGATGAGAGCAATCAGGCGTCTCTGAAAATGCACGTGGGCAGCACAAAAGCGGCCCTGGCGGTAATTGCTGGTTATTAAAGCCCGTAATCACTCCCAGCGCGCAATGAGGTATAATGAACTTCACTGATGGAGCCGTCTCGGAGGATACGAACGTCTTGTACATGCAGAACAGAAAGAACCGATGGAGAGAGAGAGGGAGAGTGTGTGTGAGGAGAGTGGGTGAGGGAGGATAGGAAGACGTGTGTGTGTGTGGGGTGTTGGGGGGGGGTGTTAATTTGGGAGCACAGCGGCTCAGGATTGAAAGTGATCCCTCTTTGTGTTTGTCTGTCGACGTCCTTAAGGGAAGTAATCAGCTGTAACCCCAGAAGTGCGTTCCCCACCGCCCTCCCCCCGACTGGCACTCGAAAAGAGAAATCAGAATGGCGTCAACTCGAGATGTTCCGTCACCGCTGCCCACGCACTCGCCCGCGCACGTCCACCCACCGCCAATTCCCAAACCCGCAAAATGGCTCCCCAGGCCCCCATTCGCTTGCGATGAGTCGAGCGGTTGTATCATTGTGGAGAGAGAATAACGAAGGAAGAGTGAGGCCTAATGACCGTCTGCAAGGAGGAGCTTAACCCTTAAAGGCCTGCTCTGTTAATGACTGCCAGTATTCCTCGTCTGAATCCTGTTTTCATCATTTCATTGTCTGCTCACATTAAGCCCACTCTCTGTAACAGTGACATCAACTAGAAAAGTGGTATGGAAGGAACAAGGGATGAATAAAGGATATATAGAGGAGTGCGGGTCAGTATGTCTGTGGATTAGAGTTTGGGGATCTGTCCTGAGTGAGTATATGGAGTTTGGTGGATGTAGGTTAAAGGAACCAATTGGGTTTAAATGTGGGTGAAGATGAATGGGACTCTATGGGAGAAACAGGGGATGGGGAAAAAGGGAAATAGATGAGTGTTGATCCGACCAACCTTAAATTCGTCCCTGTAGGTCTTCCCTGAGCAGTATATTAGATAGGCATGCACTTTTTCACCCTATTCATTTTTAATGGAAAAAAAATCAGAAATTGAATGGGGGTCTAAGGGACCACACATAGAGGAGTGTGGGTCAGTATGGCTGTGGTTTACAGTTTGGGGGCTTGGCCCAGTTTGGTGGTTGTAGGTTAAAGGAAACAGTAGGGCTTGAATGGGGGTAAAGATGAATGGGGGTCTATGGGAGGAACGAGAGATGAATAAACGACACATAAAGGAGTGTGGGTCAGTATGTCTGTGGTTTATGTTTTGGGGGTCTGCTCAGTTTGGTGGCTGTAGGTTAAAGGAAACAGTAGGGCTTAAATGGGGGTGAAAATGAATGGGGGTCTAGGGGAGGAACGAGAGATGAATAAACAACACATAGAGGAGTGTGGGTCAGTATGGCTATGGTTTACAGTTTGGGGGTCGGCCCGGTTTGGTGGCTGTAGGTTAAAGGAGACAGTAGGGCTTGAATGGGGGTAAAAATGAATGGCGGTCTAGGGGAGGAATGAGAGATGTATAAACGACACTTAGAGGAGTGTGGGTCAGTATGTCAGTCGTTTACAGTTTGGGGGGTCGGCCCGGTTTATTAGCTGTAGGTTAAAGGAAACAGTAGGGCTTGAATGGGGGTGAAAATAAATGGGGGTCTATGGGAGGAATGAGAGATGAATAAACGACACTTAGAGGAGTGTGGGTCAGTATGGCTATGGTTTACAGTTTGGGGGTTTGCCCAGTTTGCTGGAGATCGGACCAACACTTAGTTTGTGCTCAGGTCTGATCTGACATTGTCGGTGTCCATCAGTCAACCAGAAGTGCAGTAGGCGGGTTTCTACTTTTCCACCCCGTTCATTCTTAATGGGGAAAATACTGGAATTTAAATTTTTCTGAAAACTGTACATTGGATCAAGCACACCATTCCCAATCACACCGATCATTCCGGAGTCGGAACAGCATCTCTAAAACTGCGGGAGTAGTTAGTGGGCAAAAACCCCTCAACCAAGAAGAAGAATATAAATGGAATAACAATGGTGTGGTGCATCGCACAATCACTAATTACAAAGCTGCATAATTTCTCTCCTCTGATTTAGACTCGGTATTAATATCGTAGTCATGACAAAGTGTTAAAGGCTCGCTGTGTGTTCATTATCACGAGCCTAGTACTGGTTAGGGGAAAGCAGATGTCAAAAACGTTCCTGCGTTCCAGCAGACTGATCATGCGATGTGTTCAGCCCCCCCTCCACCTCCCCCCCCAGAGCAATAAACCGCACTGTCCCAACGCTCTCGGTCACCCGGCTGACACCTCACACCCACACTGTATTAATGAACTTGATTCGTCATTCTGGATTTAATTGGGGGCCATCTTTATTCATCAGCATTTTTCCCTCTTTCCTCCTTTATTTTTTACCAGAGAATTAAAATCCTCATGAGGGATCAGGCCACTTTAATTGCGAGCTGATCTGGCCACACTCGGAGGAATGCCGAGTCGGTTTTTCACGAGCGTCAGCATTTTACTCTTTATTTGTATTTACCGATGTTCATAAAAGCAAACGAGGGGAGTTTTGGGTAGTCGCTGACTGGACTCGATATCGTAGGTACCATGTTTCGGGTCCTACAACCGCTCCTCTTGGTCAAGGTGAGGAAGGAGGCATGCCTTTCCTTTCTGGCGCAGTGACGACTCCGAAAGGCAGCATTATAAACCCATATAGATTTCCCATTGACCACAATGGAAGTTCCCCCCACCTAAATCAGTGCTAAGCCTGTGAGGCTAATGCACATAAAAGATCCCACCAATTAGCATCGTACAAACTGCAACTCCAGCACCATATGACGTGTCACCATATGTATAAATGTAGATGGACACAATTCACAGCTTCATTATGACTGCCACTGATGTACGTCATGTGGTGCGGAAACCATGAAAGCTGGTCTATTAGAGCACACTCAACTACTTATCATGGTTTGGGGCAATGTGTGATGATGTAGGCATGCAGTTAGCACAATGCTAATGGATAATTAGCTAGTCCTTTGCTAGCTACATTAGCTCTTCAGTGCAAAGAGGCACCAAACATGTCTCTAAGCTACATTTACAGTGCATATAAGTAGTGGAGATTCCAGAAGTCTGTTGGGGCCCTAAGCAATAAGTCACCGAAGGCCCCTCCACCCTGCGCTCATCACCATTACATTATAAATAATTTGATGACAAAAAAAGAGTGAAATAGTAATATGTTCATTATTTCAAAGCTTAAATTCATTTTAATGGGAAAAGATTTGGTATTTGGTAACCAAGTTTTTCTGAAAGCAGCATCAATATCTTGAAAACTGTGGGACAAAGATTTCTCGACCATGAAGAAGAAGAAGAGAAAGAAGAAGACTAGAAAAGTGCATCTCCTGAAGAAAATGCAGAGTTACTGCACAGCTCAAGCGTGCTGCTAATATCTTGCTTAAAAAATATTTTAATTGAATGACAACAACAAAATTAAAATATAATAATAATATATTTATATATAAAATATTTTTATAATAATATAATTATATATAATATAGTAATGCATTAATAATATTTTTTATTGTAATAATATGGTAATAATATGTATTTATTTCAAAAGATTACATGGCTATTGTTGTCCAAATATAAATATAAACAACATAAACAACAAGCTGTAATTCAAAAATAGACCCTCAGGGGCCCCTCCACCGGCCTGGGGCCCTAAGCAGTTGCCTGCCTTGCCTAGCGTCATGTAAAGCATATAAGAAGTCTACACACTCATGTGAAAACAATATTAGATTTTTACCCAACGTTTATTTAAAATTTTATCATATTCAATAAAATAAAATAAAAATATAAATAAAATATAAATAAAATTAAAGATGAATAATAATAAAAACAAAAAACATACCTGGTTATAGACATGTGCACACATGTAAGCGACTTACAAGGCCAATCATATCACAGGTAGGCCAGTGTAGTGTTAGGACTCTTATTGGTGTAGCACAGCCTAGTGGTGGTGGCTCCCTGGCGGGAGTAGTGGTGTTATCTGCTGAGCTACACCAACCACACCCTAAAACTTGTACTTTCCTACCTTGGTTTAAGGCGAACGTCTGCACACAACCCTCTTTAGCTCACCCTACGGTCATACCATTGGATTCAGGTGTGGGCTCTGGCTGGACCACTCCTTTGTTGCTTTGGGTCATTGTCCAGCTGAAAGGTGGAATTCCTCTCCACCCATTCCTCTCCAGGTTGTGTGACAATACTGACTGGTATTTGGAGCTCTGAAGCACGGTACTGCCACCACCATGCTTCACCCTGGGTATGGTGTTCCTTAGTGATGTGCCCAGTATAGCTTTTGGCTAGGAAGTTCAGCCATAACCCTTTTCCACAAGGTTTTCCACAGGCCAGAAGAACACAGAAGATGGCTTGCTGGAAATTCCTGCAGCCCTTTAAATGCTGCTGTTGACCTCGTCATGCTCCCTGACCACCCTTGTGTTCTTATCAGTCGTGGTTCTTGGTAATTATTGGAGTCATATCTTCTCTACTTGTTGATGGTTGACTTCACTAACCATGTTTACATGCAGCCGGATAATCCTCTAATATTCCAACTAGCTCAGTCAGAATACGTCCAGGTATACACCTCATTTGGAATAGATTATTCCGACTATTCCATTCTGGTAACAGTTTCTATCCATTTGAGCAAAGCGGTAATGGTGTATCCGGTGATCCGTTAAATAGAAGAATAATAGCCATGTAAATGTCGGCATCCCATTACATTCCCAATCATGGAGTTTAAGCGAGTTCTGCACGTGTGCATTTTCTTCCTAACTGATGTTTATAACATGATGGGAGCCAGAAACTGGTGAGTGCTATATCTTGAACTTTGAAAGGCTTAAAATACCTGAATGAATTCCTGGGAATCTCGGAATAACAAGCCTTTTTCGGATGTGTACGTGAGTATATGAGGTTACACCAGCTATAGAGCACCTTATAAACAGTAGCAAGTTTCTGAAATCAGCATATTACAAAGCTTAAAGCCAGAAGAGTAAAAGCAGTGGGACTGGCATCCGGCTAATGAATCTCGGAATGTTGTGGGATGTGACGTTTTCCTCTTGCCTGTTTCTTTCTGAGGGCGTGTGGAATACGTTTTCCTGAGTCTATAGTCCATAATTTTAAAGTTATTAAAACTCACACTGCTGCTCGTTTCTCTCTGGCTGGACAGACGTGCGGGTCATCTTCATTGTCTTGGTGGAGACGACCAACGAATCCGTGTGTGGAGGCACTGTGGTCAGCACCGAGATGAACGGTTTGTTGTCACACGTCCAGAAGACCTGGTTTCCCTCCACCTCCACCCCTACCGCACCATCTGCAGGAACTGTGTGAGGATATTCAAGCTGCATGGGATGGATTATCACAGGACACCATTAGGAACATCTACAGCTCCATACCGAGACGTCTGGCGTGTGTTGTTAGCGGCCCGACAGCATGCTACTTCTGTATGTGTAGCTCAATAAATATTGATCATATCAGTCTAAATTCATCATCAGTTATGGCATGGCAGAGGAGTATATAAAGTCATTATGAAGTGAATGAAGGGCTGTGAATGGTCACCAAGCAATGGCGCCGGACCAGTGAGCCCAACACATGCCATGAGAACACACCCTACACCAGTATGGAAACACCACCAGCCACTAAACACGGTGAATATGGGTTAGGTATGGGTATGGGTTATGTATGGGTATGGGTTATGTATGGGTTATGTATGGGTATGGGTAATGTAAAGGTATGGGTTATGTATGGGTTATGCATGGGTATGGGTTATGTATGGGTTATGCATGGGTATGGGTTATGTATGGGTTATGCATGGGTATGGGTTAAGTATGGGTTATGTATGGGTATGGGTTAAGTATGGGTTATGTATGGGTATGGGTTATGTATGGGTATGAGTTATGTGTGGGTATGGGTTAAGTATGGGTATGGGTTATGTATGGGAATGGGTTATGTATGGGTATGGGTTAAGTATGGGTTATGTATGGGTATGGGTTATGTATGGGTTATGTATGGGTATGGGTTATGTATGGGTTATGTATGGGTATGGGTTAAGTATGGGTATGGGTTATGTATGGGTATGGGTTATGTATGGGTTATGTATGGGTATGGGTTATGTATGGGTATGGGTTATGTATGGGAATGGGTTATGTATGGGTATGGGTTATGTATGGGTTATGTATGGGTATGGGTTAAGTATGGGTATGGGTCATGTATGGGAATGGGTTATGTATGGGTATGGGTTATGTATGGGTATGGGTTATGTATGGGTTATGTATGGGTATGGGTTATGTATGGGTATGGGTTATGTATGGGTATGGGTTATGTATGGGTATGGGTTAAGTATGGGTTATGTATGGGTATGGGTTATGTATGGGTATGGGTTATGTATGGGTATGGGTTATGTATGGGTTATGTATGGGTATGGGTTAAGTATGGGTTATGTATGGGTATGGGTTAAGTATGGGTTATGTATGGGTATGGGTTAAGTATGGGTTATGTATGGGTTATGTATGGGTATGGGTTATGTATGGGTTATGTATGGGTATGAGTTATGTATGGGTTATGTGTGGGTATGGGTTAAGTATGGGTATGGGTTATGTATGGGAATGGGTTATGTATGGGTATGGGTTAAGTATGGGTTATGTATGGGTATGGGTTATGTATGGGTATGGGTTATGTATGGGTATGGGTTAAGTATGGGTTATGTATGGGTATGGGTTATGTATGGGTTATGTATGGGTATGGGTTATGTATGGGTATGGGTTATGTATGGGTTATGTATGGGTATGGCTTATGTATGGGTATGGCTTATGTATGGGTATGGGTTATGTATGGGTATGGGTTATGTATGGGTATGGGTTATGTATGGGTATGGGTTATGTATGGGTATGGGTTATGTATGGGTATGGGTTATGTATGGGTATGGGTTATGTATGGGTATGGGTTATGTATGGGTTATGTATGGGTATGAGTTATGTATGGGTTATGTATGGGTATGAGTTATGTATGGGTTATGTATGGGTATGGGTTATGTGTGGGTATGGGTTATGTGTGGGTATGGGTTAAGTATGGGTATGGGTTATGTATGGGAATGGGTTAAGTATGGGTTATGTATGGGTATGAGTTATGTATGGGTTATGTGTGGGTATGGGTATGGGTTAAGTATGGGTATGGGTTAAGTATGGGTATGGGTTAAGTATGGGTTATGTATGGGTATGGGTTATGTATGGGTATGGCTTATGTATGTGTATGGGTTATGTATGGGTATGGGTTATGTATGGGTATGGGTTATGTAGGGGTATGGGTTATGTAGGGGTATGGGTTATGTATGGGTATGGGTTATGTATGGGTATGGGTTATGTAGGGGTATGGGTTATGTATGGGTATGAGTTATGTAGGGGTATGGGTTATGTATGGGTTATGTATGGGTATGGGTTATGTATGGGTATGGGTTATGTATGTGTATGGGTTATGTATGGGTATGGGTTATGTATGGGTATGGGTTATGTAGGGGTATGGGTTATGTATGGGTATGGGTTATGTATGGGTATGGGTTATGTATGGGTATGGGTTATGTATGGGTATGGGTTATGTATGGGTATGGCTTATGTATGGGTATGGGTATGGGTTATGTATGGGTATGGCTTATGTATGGGTATGGGTTATGTATGAGTTATGTCCCTGCAAAGAGAGAGAGATCCAAATTTGCTAATAACCGTTGATTCTACTTCCTCAGCACTGACTATATGTACGGTTGAGATTTTCAACCGTGACATATATGCAAATGAGTGCATATTTAAGTAGATAATGCCTCATTTGCATATTGAAACATAGCGAAACTTGTAATACCAAAAATACTTGTCTTCATGCAGGCAACCAGCTGGAGAAGTTTCATGGTGATCTCTAGTTCACACAAGCCTGCCATTTCAGTCACCCGTGTAGATGTTGTACAGGTGAGCACTGAGCACAGCGCACCGATGACTCGACTCTTCCGTAAGCATTGGCGCAGTGTGTGAATGAACCGGGTTGTGCCGAACCAAGGCGGAGATGGAGATCCCATCTGCAAGCCAGAGTGTGGCTCGTCTGGAAGCGGCGCTGATTACACCGAGCTGGTGCATTTTTAATGGTTTCGGCAGCATATGCTCCATTTAACGAGGCCCCTCCGTTTGACTTACAGGACACAAGATGGCCGGCGACGTCAGCGCTGTCACCCAAACACCGCACCTGCTTTGTGGAGGTGTGGACCATTTGGCAGCATAACAGGAACCCCCCCTCCCCTCCCTCCTGCCCCGCTTTGAAATGATAATACAGGCCGGTACAAAATGTAAATGAAAACACGCTTCCCCATTCAGCGGCACATCTGAGCTAGCCTTGCCACAAACGTGACACTTATTTATTTATTTATTTATTTATTTATTTATTTGTTATTTTGCCCACCCCTTGCTGTTTCGCTGGCGCTAACACCTGTATTCATTGACAGGCAATTTGCACAGCCTACAGTCCTGGGGCTCTTTCTTTATGTACCCATGAGGGGCCCAAGCACCACGGGACTAACATGCCCCCTGCCCTCCCACACAACCCAAATGTCCCGGGAACAGGGAACGTTTCCAGCCGTCCAGCAAAGCTGAAGGCACATCTCTCGCTTGCTCTCGCTCGATCTCTCCCGTTCTCTTCCAGAAGAAGAAAGGCAAGGGAAGGAAGGAGCGAGGGAGGTAGGCAGGGAGGGGGTGGAAAGACAGAGCGGATAAAAATAGAATCCATTACTCCATTATTACAGCCTATCTTCTGTTGCTAGGCAATGGTATCAGATTAACACTAATTATCATTTTATCACACTCCCCCCCATTCGCTGACATTCTCTCTCTCTTCCTCTCTCTCTCTCTCTTCCTCTCTTTCTTCCTCTTTTTCTTTAGCGCTGTCTTTCCTCTGCAGAGCCGAATCGTCAGTTTGATCGTTCGTGGTGAAACGCCGGCTCCTCCGAGCACGTTTATTAAAATATCTGCATTTTCAGAAGCGTTTAATTTCGTGGGGAGACTTAATGAATAGAGGGCTCTCGCCGCAGTGCACCTCGGAAACCTGGAACCCCTAGGTCCCCCCCATCACATCCCATTCCCTCCAAACAAAGACCAAAGTTACAAAGGATATCTCAAATAATGACCCTCACAGAGAAAGACACATGACATGCCAGTGCAGAGTATCATTCTATGGTATCATTTCTATGGGATTTTGACAAAACCTGGACCCCCGAGATCCCTTCTTCCCACCATCCCACCCACCGACCACTTAATTCCACCCAACTCAATTTTTTTTCAAATATAAGATTTCTCCAATGACAACCCTCACTGAGCGTGGACTAAGACATCCAGGCTCTTAGTAACAGCTCTTAGTAAGCCATATGACATGCCAGTGCAGAAACCCCAAGATCCCTTCCTCATCCCATCCCACCCACAGACCACCCAATTGCACCCAACTTAAAAAAAAAATACAAAAGATAACTCCAGTAATAACCCTCACTGTGCATGGAGGAAGACGTCCAGGCTCTTACTAGCCGGGAGGGGTTAACCCACATGATGTACCCATACAGGGCATCACTTATATGGCACTGATGAAACCTGGAACCCCAGATGCCTCCAGCATCCCATCCCAGCCCTCTAAAATCTACAAAATGACAAATAATATCTTTAATAATAACCCACATCCTGGCTCTTAGCAACAGCCAGAGGGGGTTACGCCACATGACATTCTGGCACAGAGTATCCCATAATTTCTATGGCACTTTGACAAAACCTGGAACCCCAAGATCCCCTCCATCCCATCCTATCCCAGCCCTTTCCCCACCAAATCAAAAAATGTATAAAGGATATCTCCAAAAACACTTCAATAACAATCCTCAGTGGGCGTAGACAAAGACACCCAGGCTCTTAGTAACAGCCAGAGGGGGTTACACCACATGACATTCTGGCACAGAGTATCCCATAATTTCTATGGCACTTTGACAAAACCTGGAACCCCAAGATCCCCTCTATTCCATCCTATCCCAGCCACCAAAAACAAAAACAACAAATTTATAAAGGATGTCTGCAAAAACACTCCAATAACAATCCTCACTGGGCGTGGACGAAGACATCCGGGCTCTTAGTAACAGCCAGAGGGGGTTAAACCAAATGACGTTCCCATCCTCCCATCATTTCTATGGCACTTTGACAAAACCTGGAACCCCAAGATCCTCTCCATCCCATCCTATCCCAGCCCTTTCCCGACCAAATCAAAAAATGTATAAAGGATATCTCCAAAAACACTCCAATAACAGTCCTCACTGGGCGTAGACAAAGACACCCAGGCTCTTAGTAACAGCCGGGGGGTTAAGCCACATGACATATCAGAGTATCACATCATTTCTATGGAACTTTGACGAAACCTAGAACCTCAGATCCCTCCACTATCCGGCCCCACCCCTTGCCCCACCCCCAAAACAACAAAATTACAAAGGATGTCTCCAATAATGAGCCTCATGGTGCTCGGACGTAGACCTCCAGGCTCTTAGTAATAGCCACGTGAAGTACCGGTGCAGAGTATCCCATCATTTCTATGACACTTTGACAAAAACTGGAACGCCAGATCCCTCCGCCAAGCCTTCCCACCCCTTCTCCTCCAGCTGAAAAACAAAATCTCAGGGAGATCTCAAATAATAACCCTCACTGTGCATGGACGAAGACACCCAGGCTCTTAGTAATATCTGTGGGGGTGGGGGTATGGGCTTGGGTGGTGGTTTAAGCCA
>JAMWET010005142.1:42500-69879 GCA_024036415.1 Prochilodus magdalenae
CTGGTAGACCCGTATGACCGTACGCTTCCATACACCTGCAGATTCAGCTACTTCCTTCACACTATGGTCTTTGGCCACGCCCACATGCAGTCCCTCCTTTTAGCCAATCAGTAACATCTGCTCTGGAGTGTTTTCCACACATGGAACGAGACATTCCCTGGACTGTAGCACCTCTTCCCAACCTATGGATCCCGTCCCTCACACCCTGCAGGTGATCCTCATGCAGTCCTGGTCACAGACAGCACATGTATAAACCCCTGCACCCTTCACGATCACAAGCCTCCTTGCCAAACAGACCTGCTTCCCTCTATTCATATACATGACATTGCTGTGATTGATGTCCTCGGTGCAGTGCCGACCGCTCCGTCACTTCCGGTCAACCAGCAGTTCATTCCGGCTTCGGCCTGAGCCCACATATCTCCGAAGCGTGGCTAAATGGGCGCAGTGGTACACGTTTAATCAGAGTTTGCAAGTTTGCTTAGCAGCAGTAATAAGAAAGCTGGCTAGGACACGGAGATATTAGCAGCGGTGCACACATGCAAATACACCAACAAGCTCGCAGCCGCGGCCGCGGTGAGATTCACCTGCCGGGGGACCCTAAATCATACCCTGTCATTCCACTTTGAGCTTCCCCTAACTCTTCCTCCAATTAGGGCGCCGGGGCATGCATCACGGCCGCGCTAATATGCATGAGCGTAATGAAAACAGTAGCGGGGCCAAGTTTGATTTCACACTTTATCATAATTTCTACGGCTATCATTTAGATGATGGATGAAAGAAAACACCCACAGAGCCTAATGGGACGAAAGGAGAGCTTCTGGAAGAGCTCCTACTGCTAGCCGGACCTGAAGACCTCGCGTGTGTTTGGTGAGAGCGTGCTGCGTCGCGTTATCTCGCTTTGGGGGCATTTTTTAATCAGCATGAGCCCGAGCACACAGGGGCGGGCCAAGCCGCCTCGGAATCCGGACGTGGTACGTGGGATCCGGTTCCCTCCTCTCGTTTATTAGCGAGCGCAAGTTTCGGCTCTGTGGGCGCAGGGATGATTACTGCGCAGAACAGCCCATGCGCTGGTTTTTTCGGTGGCCCAATTCCTGCTTCCTCGCTGCAAATTCCTGATCTCCAACTTCCTCCCCTACCCCCCTCCACAAAAAGAACGACTGGTCCTCACCTTGAAAATGAGCCATCCATCTTTGATTTATTGCGTCGGAGCCGAGAGTTTCCATCTTCGCCCCCCGAGTTGTCACTGCTGTTCTATAATTGGCCCGAGCCGCGTGACCGACCTAGCCAGCGTTTTTCGGGCCGCCATGTTTGGGGACTTTTTTCTCGGCTCGCCTTGACGTGGTATCGGAGGCATAAAGGTGGGCGGAGGCGGGGGGGGAAACTAGGACGCCATTCTCATCGTCATTAATTGTCCTATCCTTTCTGGAGCCCGGTGGCGGATGAGGGAGGGAGGAGCGAAAAAACGAGAGCATAATGAACAAGAGACCGGGCCGAAAGAGAAGTTACCCAGTTGCCTCTACCTCCGAGGATAGTGCAGGTAAAGGATTCACATTGAAAGAGGTGAGTGAATGGGGATGTGGGGAAATGATGCGAGCGCTGCGCTCCTGAGAATACCACAACGTCCCTGCCATTACTGGCCTCAAAGTGTCACTTGACCGCATGACGTTCCTTTCATCCTCCCTGCCTCATTGTGTCAGGTCCTTGGGCGCTCAGGAGGGACGATGCAGAAGGACCCATCATTGAGCTGATCCTAGCACGCACATTGGGCCAACCAGTTTTGTGAGGCTGGTTAAGATAGCAACAGTGAAGCACCTGATTACATTCAGTAGATGATCCAGACTTTTAATTACTGATCTTTTAATTGGTGTTCTTCTCCTTACCTGTAGATGTTCACCTGAGAGGTCACCCAACATGTGACAGGTATAATACAGACCACCTTGGCTGCTGACACCATCCTGTAACTGGATCTTAACTGGATTAGGTGTTGAGGTTACGGATTAGGTGTTGAGGTTAATGATGGAGTCAGGATTAGATTTTGAGTAGAGATTAGGTGTAGAGTTAAGGTTGGGTCTTAGGTTAAGGCTAGGCTGAGGTTTAGGATTAGGTTTTTGGTTGAGGTTAGGGTGAGAGTTAGGGTCAGGATTTGGTTTTAGGTTAAGCTTAGTGTTAGGTCCAGGACTAGTGTTAGGAGTAGGTTAGGATTAGTAAAATTAAGGATTAGGGCCAGGGTTAGGGCTAGGATTAGGTTTTGGGTCAAGGTTAGGGTTACGGTCAGGGTTAGGGCCAGAGTTAAGATTAGGTTTTAGGTTGAGGTTGGGGTTTTGGTCAGGATTAGGGTCAGACTGGGGGTTAGGATTAAGTTTTGGGTTAAGGTTAAAGGTAAAGTTTAGAATAAGGGCCAGGCTAGGGGTTAGGATTAGGTGTTTGGTTGAGGCTAGGGTTAAGGCCGGAGTTAGGATTAGCTTTTGGATTGAGGTTGGGGTTTTGGTCAGGATTAGGGCCAGATTGGGGATTAGGATTAAGTTTTGGGTCAAGTTTAGGGTTACGGTCAGGATTAGGGCCAGGTTAGTTTTATAATTCGGTTTTGGGTTAAGGTTAGGGTTTCGGGCAGGATTAGGGCCAAGATGGGGGTTAGGATTAAGTTTTGGGTTAAGGTTAAAGGTTAAATTTAGAATAAGGGCCAGGCTGGGGGTTAGGATTAGGTTTGTGTTGAACTTAAGGTTAGTTTAGAGTTAAGGTCAGGTTTTGGGTTGAGATAAAGGTAAGGGTTGGGGTTTAAACTGAGGTTAGGTTAGAATAAGGGCCAGATTGGGGGTTAGGATTAGGTGTTTGGTAGAGGCTAGGGTTAGGGCCAGAGTTAGGATTAGGTTTTGGGTTGAGGTTGGGGTTTGGGTCAGGATTAGGGCCAGACTGGGGGTTAGGATTAAGTTCTGGGTTAAGGTTAAAAGTTAGGTTAGAATAAGAGCCAGGCTGGGGGTTAGGATTATGTGTTTGGTTGAGGCTAGGGTGAGGGCCGGAGTTAGGATTAGGTTTTGGGTTGAGGTTGGGGTTTTGGTCAGGATTAGGGCCAGACTGGGGGTTAGGATTAAGTTCTGGGTTAAGGTTAAAGGTTAAGGTTAGAATAAGGGCTAGGCTGGGGGTTAGGATTAGCTTTGTGTGGAACGTAATGTTAGAGTTAAGATCAGGTTTTGGGTTGAGATAAAGGTAAAGGTTGTGGTTTAAACTGAGGTTAAGATTAGGATTAGGGCCTGTGGAGGGTTGAGGTTAGAGTAATGTCTGTAGAACCAGTGCATCATCACTTGGCACCTCTATGTGCTCGGAGGAGAACTCTGTTATGCCACCTAACAGGCCCATGTGTTGGCTAGCATCGCCCACGGTAATGGAGGACGAGGTAATCCTACCCGCCCAGATAGACAGTGAGGTTAAGACATCTGTGACCCTAAACACCCTATACACCCTGTGACCCTATAATAAGCACCATTTAGAAAATTCAGCATCTCCGGTTCACCTGACTGCCTGTCTTTGGACTGTGGGAGGAAACTGGAGCACCTGAAGGAGGAAACCCACACAGCCATGAGGAGAACATGCACACTCCACACCATGGTCGTCTTCTTGTACCCGGAATCACTGCAGTTATGTATCGTACCTTGGGAAGAGAAACCATGCAGATTTCCCATAATAGCTTTATTTTCATTCCGCGGAATTTTGTTGGCGAGATATTCAGGGGGCTCCAAAAGAGATTAATTAGTGGGACCCCTCAGGATCCCTTGTATTCCGCACCTTGCCGTGGACCACGCTTTTTTAGCAAACTTTTCCCCCAGTGCTGGCAGCCTCTGGAACTTTCCCGAGCCATCCTTCATCCTCGGAAGTGGTTGCCGTGGCAACCCGGGGAGGCTGAACTTTCCCTCTCCTCCCCACTTTCGGAAACAAAGTTAAATTAAAACGAATCCCTCTCGGGTTTCAGTGGGAAGTGGTGGGAAGGGGACTTTGCTAGAGGTGCAGTAATATCTCACCTAAACAAGTGCCGGTAAACGAACGGCTAAATGAAGAAACTGTGCATGAATTACGGACTCTTCTGGATCCTTTCTTTCTTTCCTTTCTTTCCTTTTCTTCACAAAAGCTCACGTCCAACCAGGAGAGAGGTGTGCCGTGAAATAAATCTTGCCAGAAAACCGGCAAGGGCACTGCCACGGCTTGAAACCGGCAGAACAGCACAATGTAAGGTGACCTAAACCTCATCTAAAGCTTTTCCTGGTCCACGGGAGGCTAATGGAAAATTCACCACCGAAGCACTTATCCCCCTTCAGTCTTCCTCCGTTCTCCTCCCTGCTCGCCGCCATGTGGGCGTTCGTGTCTCCTTCCCACTTTTGTGCCGCCTTAGCGAGAATCCGAGCCGCTCGAGAACAACGGTGGCACAAATCGACATCTCCAGCGCCAGCAGATGCGGGCGACGTCAAAAACACTCCCTCCCTCGTCGCCCTGTTACCCAGAGAGCCGCCGACACACGTGCGATTTCACCTCGTCACCAGCTGCCTGCAATTACTCTAGACCCAAGACTCCAGCAGCTTATGTTGGGGGGGGGTTATTGTGAAGCTATGTGAAGCTTGAAAGGTGCAGGTCACGCGGAGGAAACGAGAACGAGAGAACTTTAGCTCTGTGAAGCTTAGTCTACAGAGAGAGACCCATGCATGGCTATACGGATAGCTCACACGTGGTGTCTCCATGTCTCCAGGTCTATTTGACATTAGCTGTTTGTCAAAGTGGAACAATATAAACACAATAGCTCACAGGATCTTTACTATCTTTTCTTATACTACATCTATAAACGCTTTATAAACACTTTATAAACACTTAAACCCAATTGGAAATCTATACACATCTATTTCCATTTTACAAATCGATACATATGGACCTGAAGGCCCTCAGAAATATTATGTTGCGTATTTTTCTGAAAGCAATAAATATGATTTAGATAAGACGGCGTAGTCTTTATATCTGTTGGGTTTCAGATATTTGCTCATTTTATTATCATATCATTTCATGAGAGCGTGATTGCTGAGACTTCCAGCGAGCAGTGGTGTCCTCCATGAGTCATCCTTAGGCAGACGGCTGCACCACGCAGGACTACATGCACACAGACCGTTACCACGACTGTCCTTAACACCACGTCACCGTCACCAAAGACTGCAGTGGTGTCGTACCAGACTGTCATGGAGTGACTCAGAATGGCAGCGGGTCATCTTCAGTGACGAGTCCCGCTTTAGTCTTGGTGGAGACGCCCAACGAATCCGTGTGTGGAGGCACCGTGGTCAGCACCGAGATGAGCGGTTTGTCGTCATACGTCCAGAAGGCCTGGTGTCCCTCCACCTCCACCCCTACCGCACCATCTGCAGGAACTGTGTGAGGATGTTTAAGCTGCATGGGATGGATTATCACAGGACTCCATTAGGAACCTCTACAGCTCCATACCGAGACGTCTGGCATGTTGGGTTAGCAAACGCAGCGGCATGTGTATATGAGTCCCCTCTGTGACGGTCTGGGGTTAGGTGGGGTCTTTGGTTGAGGTGACAGTAGATGTGAACCACAGTGCCTACACTTGACAGCTGGACAGCCAGGTCTAGCTCATCATCTCACATGACATCCTATCCTCGTATTTCAAGATGACGGTTCTCGCTTTTACAGGACTGCAAATGTGACTGATTGACCTCTGAACTCCAGCAATGGTTCAGCTTGGCGAGAGTAACTGACTCCAAACTGTACAGAGTTACAGGCTGTTATGTGCTTTTCTAACCCTATGCCTTCTTACCGTCGTCTTTAGGAAAACTGAGATAACAACATCTCAACAACAACAACAACAACAACAACTCGTCTTTGAAGTTCATTAGATCAGTGGAGATCTACTGAAGCGTACAGTAGTAGTGCAACCAAACATGTAAGTGCAACCAAACATGTATTACCAACGTGCTGCTTTGGTTTCTCACCATAGCGCCCACTTGTGTCCCATCCACTCAGACTCAAGAGGCCAAAACCTGAAGAGGAAGGAAACAGAAAGAGAAAGGAATCAACACTTCCAGATATAATGAAAGTAATTCAGAGTGACTTGGCATGAAGCACTCCGCCCCGGAGAAACCGGTTCACAGTGGGACTGATGGGAAGCATAAGACCTACAGTGCAGAAAGAGGATATCACATGGGATGGTTAGGCATATGCTGTCTGGTCTGGTGTTGAGAGAGAATGTTGGGGCGTCATGATGCAACATAACCCCCAAAAAATGTGATTTTAAAACCTTTTTTTATTATTACATTTTATTACATGGTTATTACCGTGTAACTGCTGGTAAACAATGAAAACTGGCCTAGTGTTACATTCTAGAGGTGTTATTGAAGTCCAGACTATTTGGTGGGTGGAAATTTATGTTAACAAGGTGGTTTTATATATTAAGAGTTCCTCCTACGCTGCAAAAAATGATAATTTGTGTAAATGGTCGTATATTTAGTTGATGTCGCCTCAACATATCATTTTAAAACACTGTCGTAAGATCATTTAACTTGTTTCTGGGGGGTTTAAAGTCATTTTAATAGGCCGGATTTTCTCACTCTGGTAACAGATCATTTTGCTTAAACAGGCCAAATTATCAATTATCAAATTATCAAAAAATTGGCTTTCAAAAATTACTTAATGCACATGTCGGGAAATGTGATAAATAATCCCAGACCAGAATTTTAAGTTACATCAACTAGAAATAAGATCATTTTACATGCTAAGATACCATTTTTTGCCATGTGGAAGGTGGAGGTTCCACAAAACAGGAATTCCACCCATTTTTTGGAATTCCTCTTAATATAAAAATGTAAAACAAGAGTGGGTTGCTGTGAAGAAACTTGCCGAGTCGGAGCGGCCCTGTTTTATGCCAGACTACCACGACGTTTACACTTAAAATGTCTTTTTAAGGCCCATTTATGGTGGAGGGGCACAGGCAGGCCATGGTAAGGTTAATAGTCCCTGAAACTTTGACCTGCCATTTGCAGTTATGGAGGTGTAGTAGATCTCTGGACCCACTGGTGGGTGGCAGCTGAAGAAGGTAAAGAGCCTACACATCAGGGGTCCTTCCTAGGTCTTATAGACTAACTGTGGGCGTTAATCAAAGAGGAATTCCAGCATTTTATTCTGCAATAATTGCATTTTTTTCAACAAGAGTGAGCGGTTGACACATACCTGTCAGGTCTCCCGTTTTGGCCGGGAAACTACCTCGTTCCCGCCGTCCTCCCGTATTAGTGTTTTCCGGTAAGTTTCCCGTCTTATATTATAATTTATAAAACATTCCTGCGCCTCTCCAAACTGAAATGCCACTAACCTCGCGAGAACCGCCACCCAGGCTGCTGCAAGTGGGACAGCGGGAACAAAACCTGGAACAGGGAGAGATGGATGGATGCAAGGAGAGAGAGGGCATTCCTTCTAAATGCCTCTTAATGAAACCTCATAGCGTTTATTGCTTGTTCTTGCATTAAACAGGCATTAATATCTATCTATCTATCTATCTATCTATCTATCTATCTATCTATCCATCCATCTCTCCATCCATCCATCCATCCATCCATCCATCTCTCCATCCATCCATCCATCCATCCATCTATCTATCTATCTATCTATCTATCTATCTATCTATCTATCTATCTATCTATCTATCTATCTATCTATCTATCTATCAATCCATCCATCCATCAATCCATCCATCCATCTCTCCATCCATCCATCCATCTATCTATCTATCCATCCATCCATCCATCCATCAATCCATCTCTCCATCCATTCATCCATCGATCCATCCATCAATCCATCTCTCCATCCATCCATCCATCCATCAATCCATCCATCCATCCATCCATCCATCCATCCATCCATCCATCCATCTATCTATCTATCTATCTATCTATCTATCCATTCATCCATCTATCCATCTATCTATCTATCTATGTTTCCTGAGGTATTTTGATTTATGTCAGTGGATGGTGTACATGCAGGGCTGCACGCCGTCACTAAAACCATTCCATTATTTTCCCATCACCAACATTCCATATAAACTCCCAGAAGACACGTGTGGGTTCACTGGTGGTTTAGAAACTAAGCCAAATGTCTATATGTGTGTTGTAGACATGGAGTCCCCTGGTTCCCATGACTACCATGGTAAAGAACACCCAAGCCAAAATTTCCCAAAAACATTAAATTCTTCATTTACGGCTCGCCTAATGAGGCCGATCCATCCTGCATGCCAGGAGGTACTGCAAGCACCACAGCCTCAACATGTGGATCAGTCTCGGAGTTACCTGTCAGCACCGGGCTGCGCGACAGCAGCAGCAGCAGGCAGAGCTTTGGAAGTACGCACATGTCAAAACCGAGCGCCGAAACACGCTCCTGCTTTCTCCATCCTCCTCAAACTCCTGAGTGAGCGTCTCGTGAAAGGCGGGCCGCATATGGCATCACCACTTTGGATTAATTTACACCCTCCTACACGGGGAAAGGTGGGCTATTTCTGAAAGGAGACGAGGAAAAGAAGGCGCTGGCATGGGCGTGATGTTTTTACCCGTGCTGTCAGAAGCAGTTAATTATCAAACAAGATGGCATGTGATATTTCATGGGTGCACTCCGGGCACACGCAGGAGTTCGGATCGGAGGAATTATGCCCATTGTGATTTTATTTTTTTCAAGTTTGCAAAGATATGAATGCCGCATGAGTAATGCACGTAAGGCAACAGAACCGCACCTTCACAACAGCCCACACGCTCCCAGCCCAAACACCAGCCAAAAGGCCAACGGAATTAAAGCCAGAAGAAATCCGTCATGCACCATTCTCGCTGTTGGGGCGGGTGGAGGACGGGGGGGTGCAGTCAAGTGCACTTAATAGCACTGGTGAAAATTGCTTTCATGATAGAAAAAACAATAGACAATTAATTTCCCAGGAATTGGTGGATGCAAATTAGACAGAGGAAGAGATCTCCGCCCACCAACGCCGCACAGAACCGAGTGCACCTTCAGAAGTGAGCCGGAATAGCCCAGCAAAGACGTAGCAGGAGAAAGGTTTGTTTTGCACTATGGTAACACGGACCCAAACTCACGGTAATTATTGAAGTAGGGAAAGTTCCTCACCTGTCGGCCGGCCCTGATTCCGACATGCTCACTAGCTGTCACCGAGGCCGCCGGCAATCATTGCCGTCTACAATTACCAGCACCTGCAATTACTGCCACCTTGCCCGCTGTCATGGACTCGGCGACGCACTGATTAACAGAGCCGGGGGCGGAGGGGGGGAACATTCTTGGGGGTGGCTCAACCGCGGCTGGTTGCAGAGCAGGGGCAGCGCTTGTCAAGCGCGTCAGGACCCCTCGCAAGAACTCAGCAATTACGGCTTGGTCGAGTGGACCCCGTTAAAGCTCATTGGTATGGCCGACGTCAACGCGGCGGCCGAGGTAGCTCGAGTGAACTCGTCTGTGAAGGAAGGGTTGGACCGAACTGAATGATGGCGCAGATGGAGGAAACGAAGTGGAAGGACATTGGGAAAGCATTAACGTCATCAGGAATGTTAAGTCAGAGGTGTGTTGATAGAGAGTCAGTGCTGAGTGAATGGTAGATTTGCTTATGTGGTGCTGTAGGACGTGCAGGAATGGCCAGGAAGTGTTTCCTCTACGTTGGGTGGACAAAGCCAGCATGACCACAGCATCTTTTCATCTTTCTTGAAAGTCTTGGCTAGTGGCACTCCTGGATCGGGGGTATCAGCCAACTTCAAAGAGCTCTGGCTGACCACCAGTCTTTGAAGTTTCTATTAGCATGAAAACATCAGTCATCTTCACCTTTAGGAGATAACAAGAAGACACAGGAAGTAGCTTCTAATGGCCCACCGTTTCAAATACCGTCACCTGTGACAGAAACATACCTAATACGGTTTAATACCAGCATGAGCACCAGTAACAGCTGGGACTGGATTGGGCCTGGACTGGACAAGGTTCTGGATGTAGACAACATCAGTGTTCAGACACTCTTACATCAAAGGATTGGTCAGTTGGTCCAGATTTGGTGGATGGCTTCCCTGGTGTTTTATTGCTTGCTCCAGGTTGTCCCATAGCACTGTGGACAGGTCAACACACCGACTGATACAGGACACAGCACTGTGGACAGGTCAACACACCGACCGATACAGGACACAGCACTGTGGACAGGTCAACACACCAGCTGATACAGGACACAGCACTGTGGACAGGTCAACACACCGACCGATACAGGACACAGCACTGTGGACAGGTCAACACACCGACTGATACAGGACACAGCACTCTGGACAGGTCAACACCCCAACTGATACAGGACACAGCACTGTGGACAGGTCAACACACCGACTGATACAGGACACAGCACTGTGGACAGGTCCATACACCAGCTGATACAGGACACAGCACTGTGGACAGGTCAACACACCAACCGATACAGGACACAGCACTCTGGACAGGTCAACACACCGACCGATACAGGACACAGCACTGTGGACAGGTCAACACACCGACCGTTACAGGACACAGCACTGTGGACAGGTCAACACACCGACTGATACAGGACACAGCACTGTGGACAGGTCAACACACCGACTGATACAGGACACAGCACTGTGGACAGGTCAACACACCGACTGATACAGGACACAGCACTGTGGACAGGTCAACACACCGACTGATACAGGACACAGCACTGTGGACAGGTCAACACACCGACTGATACAGGACACAGCACTGTGGACAGATCATCTTACTAAGCTCACATCCAACTGAGAGCTCCATAGTGAGGACCAACTTTAATCTACTGTGTGTTGGTGTCCAGATGTAGCCAGTAGCTAGCACAGGGAACGTTAGCTACTAGCATTAGCTCCAAGTAATTAGCATACCTAACTTAATAATATGAAGGCGGAGCTTATTTACACAGAGGCTCGTTAACATTGCAAAGCAACTGTTATCCGATTTAACTTCCCCCGCACTTTTCGAGATATCAACTCCGTTCCATCTCCAGTTTGTCCAGCATGATTGGTGATGTGAGCTTGTATACAGGTTTTTGATCGGATGCACAAATTCCGAGTAGGAAGGAATTTTTCTGGAATTTTTTCCCATAGAGAATGAATGGGATTGAAAAACGTGTGCCTATCTAACCCACTTCCGCTCAACGTAGAGACACCAAATCAGATACACTGGCTCAGGGCAAAGCCCCAAGCAGGAATTCAGTGTTGCATTGACCCGCACTCGTCCGTTTCTCTTTCTTTTCGCATCCCTTTTTCCTCCATAGAGAATAATAAGGATGGAAAATTGTTTGCCTACGTACTCTACTCCCGCTCAATCTAGAACCTCCAAATGATCGTTCTAATGGTTGGATTGACCCGCACTTGTTCATTTCTCCTTTTTTTTCTCATCCCTCGTTCCTCCCATAGAGTCCCAGTCATTTCTGGACCCACCTAAAGCCGACTGTTTCGTTCTCCCGAGAGGCGTGAAACTTTACATACACACTAAGGGCAGGTCCCCAAGCACTAATCCACAGCCATACTGACCCACACTCCTCTATCTGTTGTTTATTCATCCCTTGTTCCTCTCATAGAGTCCCAGTCATTTTCGACGCAAACCAAGCAGTGATGCTTTCGTTCGCCCGAGAGCCACCAAAGTTCACGTACTCACCAAGGGCAGGCCCCCAGACGCTAATCCACAGTGATACCGACCCGCACTCGTTTACTCATCCCTCGTTCCTCACTGAGCAAGCTGCGCAACCATCCCGCATGGCCTTCAGGAAATGCACCTTTCTAGTTTTCTCTGTGATCATCACCAATCTGAGCAGAGCCCATCAGGTTATCTTTGAGGAGCTCACTAAATAAAGGGGGAATGGCTCGTTCACTGTAGGGTGGAACCCCCAGGGTGGAAATGGGCACAGTGTAGCACCACATATGGGCAACCAAAGTCATGTACCTTCTAAGTAGAGCAGAGTATAAATGCATTCAATGGCACTTTCAGAAGTATATTTAAGGCCCTCAAAGAGTTCCAGGTTACATTCATTATCCGCAGAGCCTCAGGCCTCGGTGTCATCCTGCACCATGACGCTCCGCATCCGAACCGCATGACTCCTTAAACTCTAAAAATGTACCACGTCCTGAAGTACTGTCGCTCCATTCTGCACGCATCACAATGAAAGACTGGCAGCACGACCCCGAATCCGAGCCTGATCCCAGATGTCTGTTGCGATCTGAATATTTTGAGCAAGTCGCCTTGAACAAATTCACTCAGAGCTCCATCCGCCACAGCTTGCCACTGCTGCCACTGTCCCCATTTAACCCCCACCCCCCCAATCACCACCACCACCACCACCTCATTCATCGTCATACCACCTCTTGCTTTGTCTCAGGAGGTGAAAAGTGATGGAGAAGTCAGGGCTTCAAACGGGAGGGAAATGAGATTTGTGTTATTAGCACCGCGCGCACAAGCACCCCTCCACCAGGCCCGCTTTCCTCAACTCAGGAAACTAATCTCCTCAACACGCCGTTAATGGCATGCCAGGAAGGTGTGAAAAAGAAAAAAAAAGGAAAGAAAGAAGGGTGGGGAGGAGGGCGAAGGGGTGGGGGAGAAAAAGAAGGTGTCTGCTGCTACGTGCGCAATCACACCTCCCCACGCGAACGTTGTCACACTCTCGCATTCCTCACCTCCAATTAGCGGGGAGAGGGGCCTAAATATAGCGGCCCCGGCGCACTCCCAATCAGGTCGGACTGCTTGGCGAGAGACTTGAGTGTGAAGGAGCTTGATTAGTCTCGAACGAGCGTATGGACCACCCCAGAAAAGGTTAGCAAGTTAGTTGGCCGAGATTCGCCCGCGTCTCCGGACCTGCCGATTGATCCCTTCCGTGGGTAACTGTGCGCATCAATCAATGGAGGCTTCTGAGCGCTCCGCACCGCAAACCATCGACATGATTATCAATTGTACCATTGATTAAGGCCTGAGTTCGAGAGCCGGCGGTGATGACTGAACCGGTGCATCTCTGGCCAGAACCCCTGGGGCATCACCCGGGTCCCCATTAAGACCAGGAAGATCTGGCATGCCGTTGTTTGCTTTACCGCTATTGGACGGCCTGTGCACATATCCATGGTGATGCGGCTGCCCTTCCTAGCGACGGTGACCCCACGGATGGCTGTTGCACACTTCAGCTTTGATGGCTTGCTGTTGGCTCTCCTATCGACTCGGAAGCAGGAAGGCATCAACCATTCATCTCCGTCTAAAACCACCTCCACGAGACTGTTGCCATGGGCAACTCCATCCATCAAAGCCCACATCCATCCCAAGCCCAATTCAAACATCGAATCACAATTAAACAACTTCATGCCTCTCCTGCAAGGGAAACCACAGACCTTCTGCAAGCACACCTGGGTAATTAGATGCTGGGCTATGTCGGCACGTCCCACGAGCTTGCCGACTGCTCGTCTCGGCTTCGAGCGCCTAAGGTAAAGGCCCCCCGAAGGTGCGAACGTCCTTACCTTTCAAACTCACTAAGCACAAGACAAATTCCGGCTGCTCTTTTCTGGAACCGGAGCCACATGGAAACCCAAGGGTGTAGGTCGACAGAGGGAAGAAAACAGGATTAGTTCCAGCAGTCTGTAGCAGACCCGGGAAACAATGCCCTAAGTAGGGCTGGGATTATGCAACTCTGTGATTTACAGCACCGTATAAAAGCATTCCAGTCTGGTTTAAGAGTTCTTACACAACGTACAAGCAGATACCAACAGAAGAGCCATACGTCAGGAACTCAAAGCCGCCGATTGACGGTGATGCATCTCATCTCAGGCTTTGGAGCAGATCTAATGGATCCAATAGTATTCCTCCAAACCTCGGAACTGTTGGCCAGGACTTGGCAATGCACCACGGCAGCTTTCTTCTCTTATAGACGGGGTAATATAGCGGCAATCAAAGAGCCGCTGGTTCAAATCCCAGCAGGGGGTGCTTGTCTGTATACCCTTTAGCAAGTCGCTTATTCCCGGCTGTTCTAAAGCAGTTACGGGGAACGTACAGCACCTCTCAGGTTAATGACGTGTCAGCTATATGCCACCGAAAATAATGACATAAACTGAAAATGTCATTTCGCCGAGTGGGGACGTGTGATCATTTCATCAGCGCTGTGTGCTTTTTAAAATGTACACAAGGTACCATTTCCCTTGCTGAGCCCCTCTGAGCCTGCCGGTAATTTGCCAATAATATCATACCTATATACAAAAATATATGTATAAGGCTGGGACAAGGAGGGAAAGTCAACCCTGTCAGGCAGCTTACACAAAGAGTTCTTTGAGCAGGGACATTTCTGGGTCCGTAAAGAACCAGAAATATTTGTGAATGTGGAAAAATACACATTTCCAGGCTTATTACATGTTATTACATGCTTATTATTAGTTTATTACATAGGAAATGAAGCAAAATCGTGTATTCTTGAGTTAGGGAGGTGTAATAGGTGTCTGGAACCATTGGTGGGTGGCAAGTGAAGACGTTAACGAGCCTGAAGAGTTTCACTTCGAAGGGTTATCCACCCGTGTCTTAGAATTCCAGCAGTTCTCTAAGAACCTATTCCCTTAAAGGTTCCTTAGGTAGCCCAAACAGACAAGAACCCCGTCCAGCACGGTCATATTTAGGGATGTAGGCAGGTGATGGATCTGACTTCTAAAACTCAGTGTCTACTTAGTGAACGATCCGACTGACCGTCAGAAAGTATGAGGTATGAGGTAAGGTCTCGGCCCTCGTCCTCTGTCCCTCACCTGGACAAGCGAGCCAGCATCTCAGGCAGGCGGCCACTATCCCGCCATAGTGAGAGGACATCTGTTTGCCCTGCCAGACTTCCGGCTACCTGCCAATCGGTCGGAGGCTGCTATGGTGACCAGGCTGCGGCCTGGCCTGCACACATACACGGTGGGTCTGCTCCCAAAATAGAGTCACAGCAAAGCCTACGACAGCTCAAAGGAGAGCCTCTTTCATTATTCAGATGCTTCACGGCCCTTCAAATCCGCCCTCCACTGCAGACGCTCTGTAGTCTGATCTGTGGAACTGCACGGGTAGTAATACAGTAGGCTGAATACGAGAGGGGTGTCATCCACTGGCTGGCCAGAATAAGTCAGCCTGGTTAAATAAGTACAGATATACGAGGCTCTGATTGGATAATTATTGATTGGATAAAATTGTTTTAACTCTGACTGATGCAGTGAGTAGCTTCTCATTCCTCCAACCATGTGGGAAGACGTATCCCGCGGACGTGGAAAACTGGTCACTGTGTTTCAGACACAGGTCGGATTATTGTCCTGCATCAAGCCAAGAAAATAATCAAGGGGAAGCTGGAATAACTGGAATCGGGCTGACCAGTGCATTAACACCTGGAAAAAGAGTGGAAAAGCGGGAAGTTTATGGAAAAGAAATCCAAAATGACCCTGACTGGAGAACACTTAAACTCTCGGTGAAGGTCAACGACTCACAACTGTGTAACAGTGAGAGTAAGAGCATTCCAACACGACCTGAGCTCGCAGGACTGGGACTCAACAGATGCATGGACATACGAGAACCACTTGCTAGTAAAGCTAACTGGATGAGTCCAGACTGATCCTATTCCAGAGTGATGGGAGCATCAGTATAAGAAGGGAAGCGTGAGAAGCGATATACCTACCATGCATAGTGACCCCTATACAAGCCTCTGGAGGCAGTGTTACAATCTGGGGGGCTTCAGGTGGTCAGGTAGGTCAAGGCTCGGCAGGCTCAGACTGTGGACGAGTGGCTCAGGGAGCATGAGGAATCATCCTCACGCATGAGTCCTGGCCTTAACCTTTGGGAAGGCTTTGGGATGGGCGAGAGAAAACTGGCGAGAGTGGTTGATGTAGCTCAGTGGATAACACCACTACCTGCCAGGGAGCCTCCACCACATGTGGGAGACTGGGGTTCGAATCCCGGTCTGGGTGACTATGCTGTGCTACACCAATAAGAGTCCTTGGGCTGGACTCCTAACACTACACTGGCCCACCTGTAATATGATTAACCTTGTAAGTCGCTCTGGATAAGAGCGCCAGCTAGAGGTCGTAAATGTAAAGCTTTACAGATTAGGTTGATTCTCCCATCGTCAGACTCTGGATGTAAGTGAATGTTGTGATGTCGCATAAAGTTCTGGAAATGATGCCAGAGCTAATGGAAGCTAATGGCCATTCTAAATATGAGAATATGCCTTTGATTTTTTTAATAGTCAGTGTGATTATTTATGAAAAGGGATTTATATCAGAAGGTGTGATGTGTATGGCCAGAATTACACATTTGCACATGCAATGAGTGGGTAATATGACTAGATAGCTAGATAGATAGATAGATAGATAGATAGATAGATAGATAGATAGATTTACATTTATGGCATTTAGCTGACGCTCTTATCCAGAGCGACTTACAAGGTTATTCATATTACAGGTAGGCCAGTGTAGTGTTAGGAGTCTTGCCCAAGGACTCTTATTGGTGTAGCTTAGCATAGTCACCCAGACCAGGATTCGAACCCCAGTCTCCCACATGTAGTAATGGCTCCCTAGTGGGTAGTGGTGTTATCTGCTGAGCTACACCAACCATAGATAGATAGATAGATAGATAGATAGATAGATAGATAGATAGATATTACATAATTAGATATCCAGTTTAGAATTATTTAAGACTTATGTTGTGTGAACAGTAAAATATGTGCCATTATCATGAAATAAAGTATGTTTGTCATCCCCAGGCTTATTACATGCTTATATCATCTTATTACATGGTTATTATTGTGTAATTACATAAAAACAGAGCTAACTTACATATATAGAGGTGTAATAGAAATCTGAACACACTGGTGAGTGCCAATTAAAGAAGAACACACATTAGTAACATGTCTTAGAACCTTAACATTATGTGGAGGTTGTTAAAATATAACTGCACCAATATTTAAAAATTTCAGCAAAATGAAATGGATGTACATATTTACCCTTATGGTTTTACCGGATCAGAGCGGCCGTGGTGGGAACCAGATGTCGGAAGCAGTTAATGCTCTAACCTATATGTACCGTGATGTGGTTTTGTTTCCGATATCACTCAGTCCTTCCATCTCAGCAACTCAGAAGACAGATACTACAGAGCACAGTTGGCTCCATCATGCAGATTGCTCGCCGTACTCGGACTCAGCCAAGCAACCTGAATATGTCCAGAAGGAAAAAGAAGAACAGTACCTAGCGCAAGCTGCCAGCGCCACATGGTCCACTCTCTGCCGCTTGTAAATGACAATCACACCTTTTTCATAACCAGAGAGGCTGATTAATTCCACACCAGCGATGCAGCTAATTAATTATCGTCAGGTATAACCTTCCCTTTCTTTCCTCTCTCTGTCAGGAAAACGGAAAAAGAGGATCCGCGCGTGGCATTTTCATTTTTCATGTTTCAAAAGGAACAAGGCCAGCGCCGGTTCCAGATCGTTCGCAGAACAGCACGGTTCTCTACCGAGACCCATTTTAAACCAGGCCTTTGGATTAATAGGAGCCTATACTTGAATTATGTTCATCAATAACTAAACTTTTCAGTTTTCCACCAACAACACCATCATCATATCACTACTGACACTGTACCAAACGGTTCCGCCATGACGGTTTGGATGGTGATAATTTAGGGCCCTTTAAAGCGAAACATTGGCCAGTACATAACTAGTAAACACAGCTATGAACCATATGCCCATAAAATCACGTAAACATTAAATCACTGACTAGAAATTTAGTGTTTTAGTGCTGAACATTCTTATGGTACCACACTTCAGGACACGCTTACCTCAACATAGGGGGCGTCATGGGCTGGAGGTTAGGGAACCAGCCTTGTGACCGGAGGGTCGTTGGTTTGATTCCCTGAACTGCTCACCAGGCACTGTGGACAGGACTGCCCACCGTTCCAGGCAGGTGCAGTTTTCCCGGCAATCTGGGTCCAAACCCCCAGTGAGCATCACAAGGCAGACAGTGGGAGGGAACAACTCCTTCAGAGCAAGAGGAGGAACCCCTGAGAGGAACCAAGACTCTTCAGCTCTTCAGGTCGACCCCGGATACCAACAAACACAAAACGGATCTGTTTCACTTCCTGCTTTAAAATAAGGGGTGTTGCTAGAGCAAGGCTCTGCCCATAGATGTAACCTCTTGTGTGACGTGAAAACAGCTGGATTTTATTGTTTCAGTTTTTTATGAAACAAAAATAAATCCCATTCTAAATCTATACATTCACTTGTTCACTCTTAAAATCTTTTTAAATATGCGACGCATAAGACAACGTACCTAATACTGTGTAGTCCCTCCACCAGCACCAGCACCAGCTGTGACTGGATTGGGCCTGTACTGGATAAGGTTCTGGATGTAACCACATCAGTGTTCAGACACTCTCACATCTAAGAACTGGTCAGGTGGTCCAGATTTGGTGGATGCCTTCCCTGGCACAGTTCCGAGGAGAATTCCCTGTAGACTGGGATTGTATCCACTGCTGGTAGACCCGTATGACCGTACGCTTCCATACACCTGCAGATTCAGCTACTTCCTCACACTATGGTCTTTGGCCACGCCCACATGCTCAGTCACTCCTTTTAGCCAATCATTAACATCTGCTCTGGAGCCATTTTCCACACATGGGACGAGACATTCCCTGCCCTGTAGCACCTCTTCCCAATCTACGGATCCCCTCACTCACACCCCGCAGGGATTTAAAGCCCCATCATTCCCATACAGCGCCATCTGCAGGAGCCTGAAGGTACTACCACCTTAAACACACAAGGTGACTCGTCTTCAGAAATGGTTTAGGGGTAATAGAATGTACTCTGTAAGTGTTGATAAACCTCAGTTTGAGTAGATCACGGTCTGAGTACAGTGGGACTGGAGTACTTCGGTATATCAGCGTGTGGTGAGGTTGGTATGGAAACATTCATTTGTTATTATCAACAGAAAACTGATTAACGTACAGTTGATGAAACGAAAGCGCAGGAACCCAGCAACAGCACGCAGCTGGCGTGGAGAATTCAGCACGTCCGCTTGATGACTGGATGTTTTAATTGGCAGCTGTTCTGGAGGCTTCTCGTTTTCAGGGCTGGTTTCTGTGCTGTGATGTGATGAAGACACAGAAACAACTTGTCAGGCTGCAGGTTCAGTGATCCTCACTCTGAGGAAGTCGGCCCTCTCGTGACAATAGTGGCCTCTTGATTTCCCACCGGACGTGCCGAGCCGGTTATAGTATCATAAAAATGCAGATCCTGACATTCTCCCTGTCTGCTGGATATGAGGTGAGTACACACAGGCAGGGCGGACCCAGTTCAGTGTAATTAACGGAGCTGATTTGGAGTTTTGGAGGGTCGGAGCCAATAGGAGGAAATAGGAACAAAATAGGCTCATTGTGTGCGGGTTGAGTCCGCTGGAAGCCTCTCCTGCATCCCGTTGACCCATCTGATGATCCTGCTACTTAATCACAGACTTCTTTCCTCTGCTATACAGATATGATACAATGCATACTGGGCTAAACTCCTTACAGTGGTCATCGGTTTTACTGGGAACAGTGGCTGAGCGTCATTCAGACCTTCAGGTCTGGTTCTCATTGTTCCTCCTACAGGACTCTAACAGTTATGGGTTATTCTACATCACCACCCCATATAACTGTAAATCTAAAACTCTCTTCCTTTTCTGCTTGTCCTGCTATCCAATGTGGACCACAGGAAGATGTAATCTCATCTGAGTCTTGGTTCCCCTCGAGGGTTCTTCCTCTTGCTCTGAGGGCTTTCTCTCTGGGACCTCTGTAAAGATGCTTTGTGGCAACATCTGGCTTGTTGAGCTGAAGTTCATCTCGTCAGTATAGGGACCTACATATCGTCGCTGTCCAATGAAAAACATCTCTATTTTTGTCCATTTTGACTTTTATGCATCATTTGAAAACAGCTGCTGCCGTTTACACACTGTGAGATTTGCATGATGAACAGACCAACTGAAACGGCCCAGAAGTGCTCGGAAGGATGTCTGATTCCATTAACTTACATTAAAGTTGATTGAGGTTTTTGGCCTCTTCTGTAAAGTTGCCATTTTGGAGATACTTGTTTTTCTTTGGACAGCGACGATATATTAATTAGTTTCCTACTAGCATGATCGATTGCCGAGTTAGCGGTGCTTCTCGCACTCTCGTTGTGCCGTGCTGCTCACTATTGAGGTCTAGGAATGTATGATGCCTGGCCAGCGCTGGACCACCCTCATCAGTGTTGTGGCTGTTCCCACAGTCTTACACAACACCGTAACATTTATCTCCGTTCAGAGTGACATTTATATTTGATCCATAACAGCACGTCTTCTCCAGCACATCCTGTGGGGGCAGCACACCACTCTGTGGTGGCTAATTCATGGTTCCTCATGCTCCCTGAACCAATCTTTCAAAATCTGAGTCCCATGAACCTCAGCATTGTCTTGCTAGAATATGGCTGTCATGCCACAGAAGAACAAACCCATTGATGGAATAACCTGGTTTGAATACATTCAGGTGGTCAGCTGACTTCATTTGATGACCACTTGAGCCTCCAGCTGATCAACTAAAGCCCCCCCAGATCATAACACTGCCTCCAGAGGGGACTTGGCATGATGGGTACGTCGCTCCATACGCTTCCCGTCTTATTCCGATGCTCCCATCGCTCTGGAATAGGGTCAGTATGGGCTTCTCAGACCACATGACCTTACCCATCACTCCAGAGTCCAGTCTTTCTGCTTCCTAGCAAACGAAAGCCGATTGATTCCAGGTGTTAATGTGTTGGATGGTTCTCCAACACAACTCCAGTCCCATGAGGCTCATGGCTCTTCTTTATAAGCACTTGCTTATTTATTTCAAATGACTTTTTATAAGCGAGGCTGTTTACATCATGCATAAATAACATTGTTCTATCAGATATATGAGCACCTTATTAAGATCCCCGTAACTGTAACGAGATTACAAGACTGTATGGTGTGTCTTCATTACAGGAATGTAATTCCATTACTGTGTTACGCCCACGTCTGATGTGAAATGGTTCTTTGTAGAGAACCTGACAGGCTCAGATGTTATTTTCAGTGGTGGTAATGGGAACCAGAAGTCTCCATGTCTACAGCACAAATATAGCCATTTTAATATCCATCTAGAACCACCGGTGAACATCGGCAAGTCCTCTGAGTGTATATTGAATGTTGATGATGGTGGTAAATCTGGAAAAATACTTTTCTTTAATCACTAGATAGATAGATAGATAGATAGATAGATAGATAGATAGATAGATACTTAGTTTCTTGAATTTCCCTCTGGGATCAATAAAGTATCTATCTATCTATCTATCTATCTAATTGATCTCGAAGGATATTTTACCTCACAACATCCTGCAGATATGTCTTCCCCATCAATGAGTCTAAAAAAAAACATTTAAACCTAAACTCTTTTCCTAAAACTCAACCAACCAACCAAATTACTAACCAACCAACCAATCAACCTACCAATCAGTCAACAAACCAACCAACCAACTACCAATCAACCAACCAACCAACCAATCAACGAGTCAACCAACCAACCAACCAGTCAGTCAACCAATAAATTAGTCAACCAACTAACTAACCAACCAATCAGTTAACCATTTAATCAGTCAACCAACCAACCAACCAATCAGTCAACAAACCACCCAACCAACCAACCAGTCAACCAAACAGTCAACAAATCAATTAGTCAACCAACCAATCAGTCAACCAACCAATCGGTCAATCAACCAATAAATCAGTCAACCAACCAACCAAACAATCCGTTAACCAATAAATCAGTCAACCAACCAACAACTAATCAGTCAACAAATCAATTAGTCAACCAACCAATCAGTCAACCAACCAACCAACCAATCAATCAGGTAACCAATTAATCAGTCAACCAACCAACCAACCAACCGACCAAACAATCAGTTAACCAATTAATCAGTCAACCAACCAACCAACTAATCAGTCAACAAATCAAGTAGTCAACCAACCAACCAACCAATCAGTCGACCAACCAACCAACCAATCAATCAATCAGTCAATCAACCAACCAATCAATAAAAATGTATTTATATCACAATTTTTACACCTAATGTTCTCAAAGCATCTTTACAGAAGACACGTTATGGAAGGCTTAAGAAAATGAAGAAACGAGGAAAAGGAGTCCATGTAGATGTAGTAAATGAAACCAAGACCTAAAATCAATGTCCATTCTGAAATGCATCTACTGCACTGATGCTGATCTTACCTTATCTTCTATCTAGGTATGAGCACTGGCTTGGGATTTCTAGCTAGTGCACTTCTGCTGTATTTACACTTCCCCTGTATTCTCCTGTTCTAGGTATCCCCCCCCCCCCCCCCCCCCCCCAGTACTGGCCCTTGTTTGGGCAGTGTCTGAGCTCAAGGCCCATTTTTAGAGACCTTCTTGTATGATCTAGGAAGCATTCTCAGACTGAACACTAAGCGTGGCTGTAGGTCACTCTGGATAAGAGCGTCTGATATATGCCATAAATAAAATTCCATAAGTAAATGACGCATCAGAACCAATCACGTTGTAAGAAATTGACACCTGCCAATCAGATTTGATGCTTAGGTTTAAACTCCCACTCAAGGCGAGATACAGAGTCTAACCGGTTTGTACCAGCTAGGATGCATTTTCTGACCGAACACTAAGCAGTATAAAATGTAAGTGTCAGAGTATGTCACAGTTCGTGTTCGGGACTCAGACCCAGCCCCAGTGTTCAAGTCTAGGCTTAACCCTACCTGTTCAGTTGAGCCTTGGGTAACTAATTCCCCTGCTAATCCATCAGAGCTAACCGCCTGTGTTATTCTTTGCCAGAGCTGAGCTACTGCCCAAACTCTGTGGTCTACTGTGGAGCTACTGCCCATCCTGTGCGCTCTGATGCTTCACCTGCCTCAGCTGGGTGCCACTGTCTTCCTGCTGACCAGTTTGCCTACCACGAAGCTTCCCCTTGTCTTGTACGGTGAGGGTCCTCACCTGCATCCTGTGGGCCCATCCGGCAATCATGATATTTAATCACAGACTTCTGATTCTGATTCTGATAACTTTAAACTCTGACCCTTTGTGTTTATTGCTATCCAGGGTCTATCCGAAGCCTACTTTCGAGTTTGGGTTCATCTCAGGGAGAGAGCAGGCATGTAGCATTAGAATGCTAACGTTGGGAATTTAGGGGAAGTCTACAGGCGCTGGCTAACGAAGTGCGGAAACCTGAACACCTACGTGTGTCTGGTTTGGTTGAGTGCCTGATAGAACTATTCCTTTGCCTGCCTTAACTCCCCTGAAGAGGAAGGAGGTCTGGGCTGTAATGGGTTAAAGCATCTTCCACGGTCATGTCTAAGGGCTGCTGCTTCCCTTCCTCCCCATCTCCAAAGAGACTCCAATAGCCCTGTGTTGATGTGTGTGTGTGGTCAGCCACTCTGTTTCCTGTTTGTCTAGAGAGCGAGGCTCCTTCTGTTGCGCTCTCAGTCCCGAATGTTCCGCACCACATAAAGATGCCTCCAATCTCGCCTCCTCGTATTAAAGCCCTTTTCACCCGTGCCCGGAATAGCTCTTTGTCTCCGGCACGGCGGATGATGAATTTTGACTCCTGAGTGCCGGCCTGTGCTCAAACAGGTTGCGGATTAATTCGCGGATGCCAAAGTCGAGCATCTGAAAAGAAGCGCTGACCCCTTAGCCTCTGCTAAATGAATCTGGCGTGCGCCTAAAGCATGCCGGGAACTAGCCACCGGAGCCCCTTATCCACAACGGCCCAGCCTCCCAACACCACCATTCCTCCACTACTGCTCTTTCAATAGCCAGAGTAGAGCGCAAACATTCCATAACTCTGGCCTGAATACAGAAAAGGATGAGTAATTATTCAACCATCCCACCAAACGTGACGGGAAAGCACCCCCCCAAGCCCACCACCCAACATTTCTTTGAAATGGTTTATGCCCCATCAGGTAGGATGTCCAATGGGCTGCTGCCAAATGATACCTAATAGCAGAGCACAGCTTCGTTCTTTGGGTTCGGCTGCCCGAGCGTTGTTCTTTCGTCTACGGAATGTCACGAAAAGTTTTTTCCCTTCTTTCCTGATGACATCTAATCATTACAGAGCAGCCAGTCACAGTGAATGAGTCTGAGAAAAAAGCAGGAGAAGAGAAAAAAAAGCCAGCCCAGTAAAAAGGCGACAAGAAAGCTTCATTTTTCACAAGTCTGTCCAGGTGATGTGCCCAGAGCAGCAGGAATACGCAACCATCTCCAAGCTTCTCACATGTTCCTTAACAACCTGGCAGCTGGGAGACATCTGATTGGACAGCCCTTATCGCCGTGGCGACATCGCAGCTGCATTATATTTTTAACCTGCGAAGAGACAATGGGAGCCCGAGTTGGTGTCAATTTTGTCAATCACAAAGTTTTTCACTCCGAGTGTTTGATGAGGCCTCCGAGTTCGCCAAGCACTCTCTGAGGCACATCGCCGCTCGCGCTGACGCACAACCCGGTGAATCGCTCGCACGTACAAGCCACAAAGACAAAGTTCCCGCTGGAGATTAGCTCAATAAACTTTCAACTGTTTTCACAGAGCTGAGCCTGAGCCATCACAGGAGCACCGGAATAGGGAAACACTAAACTCCGAGGTAGAATATCTAGAAATTATAGAGATCAAAGACAAAGATCTGACATTCAATTCATTAGCGGGATCAGAAATGATGTGGGAGATGTCAGGAGAGGATCTCCACCTCACAAATTAAGGAACATTACTAACATATAAAAGATTGAGTGTTTAAGGTGGTAGTACCTCCAGGCTCCTGCAGATGGCACTGTATGAGGAAGACCAGGCTATAAACCCCTGTGGGGTGTGAGCGACAGGATCCATAGATTGGGAAGAGGTGCTACAGTGCAGGGAGTCTCGTTCCATGTGTGGGAAACGCTCCAGAGCAGATGTTAATGATAGGCTAAAAGGAGGGACTGCATGTGGGCGTGGCCAAAGACCATAGTGTGAAGGCAGTAGCTGAATCTGCAGGTGTATGGAAGCGTACGGTCATACGGGTCTACCAGCAGTGGCTAAAATCCCAGCCTACAGGGAATTCTCCTCGGAACTGTGCCAGGGAAGGCATCCACCAAATCTGGACCACCTGACCAATTCTCTGATGTAATAGTCTGAACACTGATGTGGCTACATCCAGGAACTTGTCCAGTCCATGCCCAATCCAGTCCCAGCTGTTGTTGGTGCTGGTGGAGGTGTCACGATTCATAGTGAGATTAATTTGTTTATAAAAAACTGAAACAATAAAATCTAGACTGTTTTCATCACTACCCGAATAAAAACGTCTCAGTCTCAGGGGGCTCAGTTTTTTATCTGGTGGGCTTAATGCTTTCGAGATCATGGGTGTCGGGTATAAAGGCTAGGAGCCCCCCTCTGTGGGGGAGATGGTCTTCTGGAAAACTTCAAACATCTTCAGGGCACCATGTAGGAAGTCGAATGTCACAGCTGTATTTATGAGGCCCTGCATCAGTGGGGGATCCCTGAGGGTCATAAGATGTAAGCCAGTAAGGGGGTGCATCAGTGTAAACAGTTCTCTGAAAGCCAGCCAGTGAGATCCATATCGCCTCCGATGTTAATCGAACGCAGCATACTTACCTCTTCTTTAAAACCTTTTTATGTTCTCCAGGTCTACCTGAGGAGGACGGGTTCCCCCTTTAAGTCTTGGTTCCTCTTGAGGTGTCCTCCTCTTGCTCTGAGGGAGGTGGTCCTTGGCTTGCTCACTGGGGGCTTGGACCAGGAAACTGTAAAAGACACGTAGAAATAAGGTCTTGCCCTGCCTTTGGCCTTGCCTTTACTCTAATCTACTGCCTTTGGCCTTGCCTTTACCTTTGCCTTGCCTTTACTCTAATCCACTGCCTTTGGCCTTGCCTTTACTCTAGTTCACTGCCTTTGGCCTTGCCCTTACCTTTGCCTTGCCTTTACTCTAATCTACTGCCTTTGGCCTTGCTCTTACCTTTGCCTTGCCTTTACTCTAATCCACTGGCTTTGGCCTTGCTCTTACCTTTGCCTTGCCTTTACTCTAATCCACTGCCTTTGGCCTTGCCTTTACTCTAGTTCACTGCCTTTGGCCTTGCCCTTACCATTGCCTTGCCTTTAGTCTAATCCACTGCCTTTGGCCTTGCCCTTACCATTGCCTTGCCTCTACTCTAATCCACTGCCTTTGGCCTTGCCCTGCCCTTTTTTGTCTATTAACTTTAGCCTTCCCCTTGGGCTTTCCCTTACTTTTGTCCAATACCTTGGGCCAGCCCTTGCCCTTTCCCCTTTGCTCACTGGCTTTGGCCATTCCCTTTGCCTCACCCTTACTGTTGTCCATGGCCTTTGCCCTTGCCCTCCCCTTGGACTTACCTTGAGCCTTGCCATTCCCTTTGCTATTGGCTTTGCCCTTATCCTTGCCCTTGCCCTATTACATCACCCCTGTAGGAGGTCAGAGGGCAATGGTAGCAATTCCACTAATTTTCAAGAATTTAAGAAATTTAGATAAATGCTCATTCAGAGAGATTTGAGGTTCACTGATGGTTTTGGATGGTTAAATAAATTCTATATTCAACAGTCAGAATCAAATCTGTAAAAACCACACAGTTTATGTCTATCAGTATTTTAACTGTATATATATTTTGTAATTTTTCAGTTTTTGTCATAATTTGGATCTACCTGTTGCCCTTTACGCTGTGTGCAAATTTCAGGATGAAGTGAAGTCTGTATTTTTAATTTCCCTGTAAAGTTAAGCATTCAAGTATCTTCCAATATTAAAATGAATGGCACTTAAGCTGCTTCCCTGTGGAGGATTTGATTAGCACATGTGGATAACAAACACCCCAATAGCTGAAACGCAGACACGCTCCATTTATATATACACACACACCAATGTTAAATGGTGTTCACTGTAGCTAGCTACATCCACCGTAAACCACACTAACCCGAATGCGTAGGACCACGATCCTTAACCCATCCACCAGCACGCCCGTAGGTTGAGAAGTACCCATTGAAAATGGCGTTTCTTAATATAGCAACCAGGCATTGAGGCATGGTACTCCTTCCCTCGCCTTGACTTTATTACCCATCGGCACAAACTAGGTTTATAGGAGACCTGGCTATACACTTCGGACGTAAAGCCGAAAGTCACCTTTGGATTACTGCTTTGCTGCCCTGAAGATGAAGATACCACGGGGGGATTGGGTGCTCTCCCCCAACATAAGGAAAATGAACATTAAAAATGAAACAAAAAAAAGATTTGTGGTGAGGTGGCGTTGTAGAAAGGAA
>JAMWET010005143.1:0-29478 GCA_024036415.1 Prochilodus magdalenae
CTGGATTGGAGATTGTGGTACAGTGGTGTTAGGAAGAGCAGCGGGATGACAGCATGAGCACTCCCAGCTTACCACACACTCTCGGTCTTGAATAACGAGCCGGCACTTTGAGACCTAAGGTCACGTGATGGCTCATAGTACGTTAGAGCTCTATACAGATCCCTGTGGAACACCAAACTGTACTTTCATGTGAGAAAGGGAGGGAGAGAGAGAGAGAGAGAGAGAGAGAGAGAGAGAGAGTGAGAGAGAGAGAGAGAGAGAGAGGCAGAGTATAAGGAGAGCTCACTCAGGCTTGGCTGAAAGGGATTACTGCCCCCTACAGTGACCTGTATATCTGTGCAGTCTATAGCCCCCCCTGCAGAATCCCCCTACTACAGCGAGGACTTCTTCCACACCCTCCACTCAGAGAGCAGCCATTTCCAGGCCCCGGGCAATGTGCTGCTGGAGACTTCAACACCAGGACAGGCTCAGAACCTGATACAACAGGCACAGGGGGAAACAAGACCTCCCCAAACCTGCCCCCCACAGCAACACCACGCCTCCACCCCGACTCTGCGGTGAACAAGAACGGTAAGGAGTTAGTGCAGCTCTGCCGAGGCCTAGGCCTGTACACGGTCGGATCCGAGGAGACTCTTTAGGCAGGTTCACTTACTGCTCAGCTACTGGGGCTAGGGTAGTCGACTATGCCATTACTGACATGGACCCCTCCTCCATCAGTGCATTCACTGTCAGACCTCAGTTACTTTCAGACCACTGCCACATTAATGTGTTCCATCGGAAACCCCAACAAACGCGTGCAGGGCGGAGTTAGGCCGATTCCCACTGATTATCCCCATTCAAAACAGCTCAGGCCTAAACCCAGTCCCCTCGGTCAGCTGGTCCTGAGACTAACTAACCCCCTAACCCCCAACACACAGCAGCCTCAGACCAGCACTGCTGACCAAAGTCCAATCAGAACCAGCCAAATTATCTGACACAGCAAAGGCACCTATCTGGACCACTGGGAGAACCAGACCAACACCCAGTCCAAACTACAGACCTATCGGGCCCTAAACAGAGAATACGACCTGGCAGAGTATCTCTTCACCGTCAGAGACCCCCAGCAGAGACAGATCCTGACCCGGTCCCGGCTCAGTACCACAGTCTGGCCATAGAGACGGGCAGGTATAAGAAATCCTGGCTGCCCAGAGAGAGACGACTGTGTGGTCACTGTGAGAGCGGTGAGGACGAGACAGAGCTGCACTTCCTCCTCCACTGTGAGAAATTCAAATTGGCCCGAGAAAATTTTATCTCTAAATTAGAACATGTCCTCCCAAATTTCCAAATTCTACCAGAATCTGAAAAATTCCCAGTTTTCCTTGGCGAAGGACACACAGCACCTCTCACTGCTAAATATGTGGCAACACGTCACCGCCTGAGGGACAGTGAGTAACACACTCCACACCCCGGCTACCACACCCCTCACTGTATATATGTTACCTATAAACTGTCTGTTATTCTTTTATTATTTTATACATGTACCTTATTTTATCTTCAGTGTTGTTATTTCACTTATTTCACATATTAATAGTAATATTAATTTATTAATATTAAGTTCTACATTATATGTTCAGTGCTGAATTTTATGCTTTGGCAACATTGTACTCAATACAGTGATGCCAATAAAGCTTCATTGAATTGAATTGAGAGAAAGAGAGAGAGAGAGAGAGAGAGAGAGGGAGAGGAAGAGAGGGAGGGAGGGAGGGAGGGAGGGGGGGGCTTTTAATTTGTTTTATTTATCCGCGTTCGCTGATCGCTGACGTCATCAGAGCGCGACTCCTTCTGTCCGGCTGGTTTAGCTTTAGCTCGTTAGCTTTGCAGCAGTATGGCTTTATTTCCAGCCTTCGCGGGAACTACAGACTCCGAGAGTTCTCGGAATAAAGGTGGGTCTACCGAGCGGCCAGCCCGAGAGCCGCTGCAGGACCGGAACCTTTTCAAACTGCAGTTTCGAACCAGCTAGCCGCTAAAGCTAACAGCTACCTCCAGACTCGGGTCAGACTGCTGCAGTTCACCCTGAGTTCTGATCCCAGTTTACTCTCTCGCTCTCCGAGAGGCAGGTCCCGGATCCAGCCCGCTGGCTTTATTAACTCACAGGTAGACTAAAGAGCTGCCGGCTGGAGGAGGGGACAGGTCCCGGGACAGTGTTTAATCACCAGTGAGACTGACTCTGTCTTCTCTCCATCACCTACTCATGAGGGAACAGAGACATAAACAGAGGCAGGGCCGAGCGCTGGGGTTATTTAAATTCAGCTGTGTTTGTTTATTTATGGTGTGGTTGGAGTAAAGCTGCCCTGTCTTGTTGTTGTTATGGTGTTGGTGGTGGTGGTGGTTGTGCTGGTGGTGTTGGTAGTGGTGTTGGTGGTTGTGCTGGTGGTGTTGGTGTTGTAGTGGTGGTTGTGTTGTTGTCGTTGTGTTGTTGTTGTTGGTGGTGTTGGTGGTGGTTGTGTTGTTGTTGGTGGTGGTGGTGTTGTTGGTGGTGGTTGTGTTGTTGTTGGTGGTGGTGGTTGTGTTGTTGTTGGTGGTGGTGGTGTTGGTGGTGGTGTTGTGCACCTGGAGATTCCTTCATGTTTAGTTTACCTGTAAATGAACAGGTGTCTGTGTGTCCCTCTACCTGAATTAGAGGAATGTCGGTGTTCCGGGGAAAGCGCTCCTGCTTCTCGGAGTAGCTGTAGATGGATCTCCTGCTGCAGTGGGAGATTTCTGAGAGTCTGATGGAGCGAGATCTCCCGCTGCACTGGTGTTAACAGATACAGCTGTTTCCTCTCCTGCTGTCTGTGGTGGGGTTAGGGTTCCCCTGGGTTCCTCTGGGTTCCTCTGGGTTCCTGTGGATCATGAATCCGGTACCGTGGAGCTGACGGTGAACGGGCTGTTACTGATCGGTCTGTGTGTCGTGTCCTGACAGATCTGAAATGGCTGAGTAACCAGAGCTTCCGTTCGGATGACGCTGTGAGTCTCCACCAGCGCGCCGCAGAGAGCGAGAGGATCTCCTCCAGCCCTGCAAGGTGATCTACTGACGCACTCCGTCAGCACTAACGGTTCATTCACAGGTACACTCCTCAGAACTCGCCATGACCAGCCCGCCCGAGCTACACCGGGACTTTCCATTACCTCCACTTGAACCTTTGAGAGGTCGTGAACATGACCCGACAGCATTCCAGTAAATACTTCCGCATTTTTAATGACCCTCGGGATTGGCTAGCTATAGGAGAACCCCACACACCATCAGAGAGTGATCAGAGCAGGTTTGGTGTGTCTAGAACCACCGTATTTAGAACCACCTCCTGTAGGAACTTCCTGTGAGGGAGCTTTTAGAGGGGACGTCTGGTTACCTTCACCTCCACTGTGTACGGTTCTGACTGTATCTGATTGGTTTGTTTGATGTTCCAGGCTGCAGAAACCCGACGAGGATGATTATAATTATGACGTGAAATTAAAGAAGAAAAAGAAGAAAGAGAAGAAGAAGAGAAAGAGGAAGAGGCGTGGCAGAGGAGGTTCAGGGAGCAGCTCAGACTCAGACACGGTTTACCCGAGTGACCTGCTGAAGAGAGAAGAGGAGATCACAGACAGGTGAGAGAGAGAGAGAGAGAGCGCGCTGAGTGCTGAGTGTGGACTCCTCACTTACACCTCACCTGTCAGACGTTGGTCAGGGTACCGGTCCAGGGTACTGGTCCAGGGTACTGGTCCAGGGTACTGGTCCAGGGTACCGGTCCAGGGTACCGGTCCAGGGTACCGGTCCAGGGTACCGGTCAGGACTGACTGAGTTACTCAGGGTTCTATATCAGTCTATCATTCTTCATCTAGATTCCGGCGGGGCGCTCTTCTTTCTCCCCCTCCCGATATTAACAGACTGAGATTACTGGGACACGCCATCGCTACACCACATCGCTACACCATCGCTACACCACATCGCTACACCATCACTACGCCATCACTACACCATCGCTACGCCATCGCTACACCACATCGCTACACCATCACTACGCCATCACTACACCATCACTACACCATCACTACACCATCGCTACGCCATCGCTACGCCATCGCTACACCATCACTACACCATCGCTACGCCATCGCTACACCACATCACTACACCACATCACTACACCATCACTACACCATCACTACACCACACCGCTACGCCATCACTACGCCATCACTACACCATCGCTACGCCATCGCTACACCACATCACTACACTACATCACTACACCATCACTACACCATCACTACACCATCACTACACCATCACTACACCACACCGCTACACCATCACTACGCCATCACTACACCATCACTACAACACATCACTACACCATCACTACGCCATCGCTACACCATCGCTACGCCATCGCTACACCACATCGCTACGCCACATCGCTACGCCATCGCTACGCCATCGCTACACCATCGCTACACCATCACTACACCACATCACTACACCATCGCTACGCCATCGCTACACCATCGCTACGCCATCGCTACACCACATCACTACACCATCACTACACCATCACTACACCATCGCTAAACCACATCGCTACACCATCACTACACCACACCGCTACGCCATCGCTACACCACATCGCTACGCCATCGCTACACCACATCGCTACGCCATCGCTACACCACATCGCTACGCCATCGCTACACCACATCGCTACACCATCACTACACCATCGCTACACCACATCACTACACCACATCACTACACCATCGCTACACCATCGCTACAACACATCACTACACCATCACTACACCACATCACTACACCATCGCTACACCATCGCTACACCACATCACTACACCACATCACTACACCACATCACTACACCACATCACTACACCATCGCTACACCACATCACTACACCATCACTACCCCATCGCTACACCACATCACTACGCCATCGCTACACCACATCACTAGGGGACTTTACTGCCCGGTGATGATGCTTTAAGCTCCATGAGGTCTAGATCACATGATGGTTCATCAGCAATTAGCCATTGTGTTCGTTTTACTCTCGTGTTAGAACCACAAGACTCTGCAGAACCTAGAGGCGCCTCAGTCAGATCAGACCAGATCAGACCAGATCAGACCGAACCAGATCAAATTCATTTCTATAGTGCTTTGTAAAACTGGTGATGTCTCAAAGCAGCGCTACAGAAACTCAGTAGTGATAATTCATTAGGGGGAGAAAAGAAACAAGCCCCGGTGAGCAAGGCGAAGGCGACGTCGGACTCACACAAGGGGGACCCATCCTCCTCTGGTCGGACCCTTCCTCTCCCCCTGCCACAGTGCACACAGAGAGGTGACAGGGTCCTGGTTCATCTGGAGTTGATCTCCACTCTGCTCACGGAGTGGCCACTAGGGGGCACTACAGAGGGTGTCTGGTGCTTTGATTGTTGGGTGGTTTTGTCCTGCAGGGTGGAGTGTGTCTCTGAGGGGAAGTTTGTGTGGCTGGACGACCTTCAGACCCCCACCGACCGACCTTTCTGCATCGACAGGAGAGCGGACCCCGCCAACTGGGAGTATAAATCACTCTACAGAGGAGATATAGCCAGGTACACATACCTTCTCTCTCTCTCTCTCTCTCTCTCTCTCTCTCTCTCTCTCTGTGTTTCTCTCTCTATCTCTCTCTCTCTCTCTCTCTCTCTCTCTCTCTCTCTCTCTCTCTTGTGTGTTTCTCTCTCTCTCTCTCTGTCTCTCTGTCTCTCTCTCTCTCTCTCTCTCTCTCTCTGTCTCACTTCTTCCTGTTTTTGGAGGCATCGTCTTCAGTTCTCTCTGTGCTGTTCTCGGTGTGTTGTCCACAGGTACAGGCGGAAGGGCAGTTCTGCTCTGGGATTGGACAGTCGGACTCAGGCTGTGAGCTGGGGGGACTCAGCCCAGGAAAGGAAGCGAGTGGACAGAAAGTCGGAGCGTTATTTCCACTCCTCCGTCCAGCAGCTGCTCCGCTCTGACACAATAACTATGTTCCCTGATACCCCACCCACTGCTGCTGCTGACTCCGCCTCTTTCCTGCCCTTGCCCCTCTGCCCGGAGCTGCAGGCTGCCCCCCCACAGAGGCCCATTAGCAGTGTAGACCCCCTGGGCATCTATGATGGCGGCACCGCCCTCTATGTGGAGGGAAGAGGTCAGCCGGAGCCGAGGGCTGAGGCGCAGCAGCAGGCAGGAGTGAACGGTGCCGCCTTGCTGACCGCCCGGGTGGAGGAGTTCAACAGGAAGCTGCGTGAGAACCCTACAGACACTAACCTGTGGATGGACTTCATACGGTTCCAGGTGCGCATGAACATCACAGCCCTAAAGCGGCAGCGCGAGAGAGAACTGAGGACCGCCAGCAGTTCAGTAACGCAGGAGTGCCCTCTAACAGAGGGATGAAGATGTGAGATCATAGCATCATGGTAAGAGCCGCTGACCAGGTGTGGTTGTGTGTGTGTGGGTGTGTGTAGGATGCTCTGTGCGGCGTTTCTGGGGTGTTCTCGTGTCCAGATGGAGACTCAGAGTCCCGCAGGCTGTCTGTCCGAGCTCTCCTGGAGAGGAAGGTGTCCATCGTGGAGCGAGCGCTGGACAGTAACCCGGGCAGTGTGGAGCTGAAGCTGGAGCGGCTGCGGCTCTGCGGGGAACTGTGGGAACCTTCGGCTCTGCTGAAAGAGTGGAAGAAGCTGGTGTTCATACACCCCAACAGCGCCTCCCTGTGGAGGAGCTATCTGCTCTTCATCCAGAGCCACTTCAGCACCTTCTCCGTCTCCAAGGTGATCGCTGTGTACGGGAAGTGTCTGAGCGTGCTCAGTGCGGTGCAGGACGGCAGCATGGTGTCCCACCCCCCCCTCGCGGGGACAGAGGAGGACATGCTGGGTACGTCAGCAGAACACCACACTCCGAGTTAACGTGGCTGTAGTGTGTTGGTGGTTGTGGTGCAGATGGGTTACAGGTTATCAGGTCCGTCTGATCTTTAAAGGAGGAGATCTTTAATATTTAATATTATTAATATCTGCTCATTCTGAATACGACCCCGCAACACGGGACAGGGTCCTGCTCACCACTGCGCTGCATCACCTCCACTTCTACAGCGATTGAAGATACTGATACTGTGTTAGTGTGGGTGGTGCTGGTGTGTTAGTGTGGGTGGTGCTGGTGTGTTAGTGTGGGTGGTGGTGGTGTGTGCAAGAGCAGGAAAGACTAGAGGATGACCAACACTGCACTGTGCAGCAGCAGATGAGCTATCATCTCTGACTGTCCATCTACAAGGTGGAGCAGCAAGGTAGGAGTGTCTAATAGAGTGGACAGTGAGTGGACACAGTGTCTCAACACTCCAGCAGCACTGCTGTGTCTGATCCACTCACACCAGCACCACCAACACTAACACACCACCACCACGTCAGTGTCCCTGCAGTGCTGAGAATGATCCACCACCCACATCACACCTGCTCTGTGGGGGTCCTGGTGGGCTGTAGTGTAGTTGTGTGGTCCTGTGGGGGTCCTGGTGGGCTGTAGTGTAGTTGTGTGGACCTGTGGGGGTCCTGATGGGGCTGTAGTCTAGTTGTGGGGGTCCTGTGGGGGTCCTGATGGGGCTGTAGTGTAGTTGTGTGGACCTGTGGGGGTCCTGATGGGGCTGTAGTGTAGTTGTGTGGTCCTGTGGGGGTCCTGATGGGGCTGTAGTGTAGTTGTGGGGGTCCTGATGGGCAGTAGTCTAGTTGTGGGCGTCCTGTGGGGGATCCTGATGGGCTGTAATGTAGTTGTGTGGTACTGTGGGGGTCCTGTGGGGGTCCTGATGGGCTGTAGTGTAGTTGTGTGGTACTGTGGGGGTCCTGTGGGGGTCCTGATGGGCTGTAGTGTAGTTGTGTGGTACTGTGGGGGTCCTGTGGGGGTCCTGATGGGCTGTAGTGTAGTTGTGTGGTACTGTGGGGGTCCTGATGGGCTGTAGTGTAGTTGTGTGGACCTGTGGGGGTCTTGTGGGGGTCCTGATGGACTGTAGTGTAGTTGTGGGGGTCCTGATGGACTGTAGTGTAGTTGTGGGGGTCCTGTGGGGGTCCTGATGGGCTGTAGTGTAGTTGTGTGGTACTGTGGGGGTCCTGTGGGGGTCCTGATGGGCTGTAGTGTAGTTGTGTGGTCCTGTGGGGGTCCTGATGGGCTGTAGTGTAGTTGTGTGGTCCTGTGGGGGTCCTGATGGGCTGTAGTGTAGTTGTGTGGTCCTGTGGGGGTCCTGATGGGCTGTAGTGTAGTTGTGTGGTACTGTGGGGGTCCTGTGGGGATCCTGATGGGCAGTAGTGTAGTTGTGGGGGTCCTGTGGGGGGTCCTGATGGGGCTGTAGTGTAGTTGTGTGGTACTGTGGGGGTCCTGATGGGGCTGTAGTGTAGTTGTGTGGTACTGTGGGGGTCCTGTGGGGGTCCTGATGGGCTGTAGTGTAGTTGTGTGACTGGTGGGGGTCCTGATGGGCAGTAGTGTAGTGTTTTTGGTATGTCCTCCTGGGGGTCCTGAGTGGTCTGTAGTGTAGCTTGGTGGGTACTTGTGGTGGTCTTTTGGGTGGGGTCCTGTGAGGTTGTAGGTGGTAGTTTGTAGTGGTACTGTGGGGGTCCTGTGGGGGTCCCTTCTGGGCTGTTGTGTCGTTGTGTGGTACTGTGGGGGTCCTGATGGGCTGTAGGGTAGTTGTGTGGTCCTGTGGGGGTCCTGATGGGCTGTAGTGTAGTTGTGTGGTCCTGTGGGGGTCCTGATGGGCTGTAGTGTAGTTGTGTGGGGTCCTGTGGGGGTCCGTCGTGGGGGTCCTGATGGGCTGTAGTGTAGTTGTGTGGTCCTGTGGGGGTCCTGATGGGCTGTAGTGTAGTTGTGTGGTACTGTGGGGGTCCTGTGGGGGTCCTGATGGGCTGTAGTGTAGTTGTGTGGTCCTGTGGGGGTCCTGATGGGCTGTAGTGTAGTTGTGTGGTACTGTGGGGGTCCTGTGGGGGTCCTGATGGGCTGTAGTGTAGTTGTGGGGGTCCTGTGTGGGGTCCATGAGGGCTGTAGTTAGTTGTGTGGTCACTGTCGGTGTGTCTGCTGATGGGATGCTGTTGAGTGTAGTTGTGTGGTCCTGTGGGGGGCCTGCTGGGCTGTCGGGTCGGTGTGTGGTCCTGTGGGGGTCCTGATGGGCTGTAGTGTAGTTGTGGGGGTCCTGTGGGGGATCCTGATGGGCTGTAGTGTAGTTGTGTGGTACTGTGGGGGTCTTGTGGGGGTCCTGATGGGGCTGTAGTGTAGTTGTGTGGTACTGTGGGGGTCCTGATGGGGCTGTAGTGTAGTTGTGTGGTACTGTGGGGGTCCTGTGGGGGTCCTGATGGGCTGTAGTGTAGTTGTGTGGTACTGTGGGGGTCCTGATGGGCTGTAGTGTAGTTGTGTGGTCCTGTGGGGGTCCTGATGGGCTGTAGTGTAGTTGTGTGGTACTGTGGGGGTCCTGTGGGGGTCCTGATGGGCTGTAGTGTAGTTGTGTGGTCCTGTGGGGGTCCTGATGGGCTGTAGTGTAGTTGTGTGGTCCTGTGGGGGTCCTGATGGGCTGTAGTGTAGTTGTGTGGTACTGTGGGGGTCCTGATGGGCTGTAGTGTAGTTGTGTGGTACTGTGGGGGTCCTGTGGGGGTCCTGATGGGCTGTAGTGTAGTTGTGTGGTACTGTGTTGTTTGTGTGTGTATACTGTACAGGACTAACACCCGACTGCGCTGCTGCTTCCTGTAGAGATCTTCCTGCTGCAGTGTCATTTCCTGCGCCAGGCCGGTCACTCTGAGAAAGCGGTCAGTCTGTTTCAGGCTCTGCTGGACTTCACCTTCCACAAACCGGACAGTGTAAAGCACCTGAGCACCAGACAGCAGGTACACACACCACACAGTGCAGGATGTGATCAGTAGTGTGATGTTGGTGTGTGGGTGTCAGTGTGTCACTGCAGCCCCATGTAAGGTGGACCAGAGGATTGTGATGTGGGGCTGGTGAACGCGAAGTCCCCTCCATCCTCAGGTCTCCAACCGTGTGGAGATGTTCAGCTTGTGGTCTGACTGTATGTTGGTTGTCGGAGTGCAGGTGGAGTTCTTCGAGCCGTTCTGGGACAGCGGCGAGCCGCGGGTCGGGGAGAGAGGGGCTCGCGGCTGGAGGGCCTGGATGCTGCAGCAGGAGCGAGGAGGGTGGGTCATACCACCTGAACCAGGTACAAACACCACACCCTTCAGCCCTGAGTTCAGTTTGGCCAGGTCCTCTGTTACTGTGTTCAGTTCTAGAAGAGGATGAACTGAATCCCAGAGACGTGTTAAGGGTGTTAAGGGTGTTAAGGGTGTTATTACTGATCTGTACAGTTTTAGACAGAAGTAAAGGAGCCTGTGCAAATGTTTGGGCACCCCGGAGAGATATGAGCTTTTTACTGTTACGGAGATCTCAGACCTTCAGTGGCTTGTTAGCACTGTGGCTCATGCACAGTCATCGTTAGGAGCAACTCTGTAACCACGCTGACTCCTCAAACCGCCTCCCACCAGGAGCCAAGGGGCTCCTCTAAGCAGTAACTGATAATCACAAAGGAGAAGGAGAAGCTGTAAGACGACAGCCGAGCATCCTCTGGAGCTGGCTCGTCAGTGTCTAATAGAGTTAAGCAATGGACATTGACAGGAACGGCGGCGGTCCAGCTGAGGGTCTGGAGGACCAAGAACCCTTTCAGACCACCTCAAGGGACGCTAGCTGAAGGCTCTCAGTCCTCCGACCTTAACATCATCCGAAATCTGTAGGTACATCTGAAAAGAGCAGCACATACCAGACGCTCCAGGAGCCTCTGAGAGCTAGAACCCTTTCCCAAACAAGAACTGAGAGGCTCTCCGCTGCTGCAGGACGTGTTAAGGCGGTGGTCCTTGCCAAAGCGGGTGACTATGAAGTGTGACCAAACGCTTGCTTTGAGCCCTTCATAACATTAGACCCTCACCAGTTCATTAGACCCTCACCAGTTCATTAGACCCTCACCAGTTCATTAGACCCTCACCAGTTCATTAGACCCTCACCAGTTCATTAGGCCCTCACCAGTTCATTAGGCCCTCACCAGTTCATTAGGCCCTCACCAGTTCATTAGACCCTCACCAGTTCATTAGACCCTAACCCGGTCTATAGGCCCTCACCAGTTCATTAGACCCTCACCAGTTCATTAGACCCTCACCAGTTCATTAGGCCCTCACCAGTTCATTAGGCCCTCACCAGTTCATTAGGCCCTCACCAGTTCATTAGACCCTCACCAGTTCATTAGACCCTCACCAGTTCATTAGACCCTCACCAGTTCATTAGACCCTCACCAGTTCATTAGGCCCTCACCAGTTCATTAGGCCCTCACCAGTTCATTAGACCCTCACCAGTTCATTAGACCCTAACCCGGTCTATAGGCCCTCACCAGTTCATTAGGCCCTTACCAGTTCATTAGACCCTCACCAGTTCATTAGACCCTCACTAGTTCATTAGGCCCTCACCAGTTCATTAGGCCCTCACCAGTTCATTAGGCCCTTACCAGTTCATTAGACCCTCACCAGTTCATTAGACCCTAACCAGTTCATTAGGCCCTCACCAGTTCATTAGACCCTCACCAGTTCATTAGACCCTCACTAGTTCATTAGACCCTCACCAGTTCATTAGACCCTAACCCGGTCTATAGGCCCTCACCAGTTCATTAGGCCCTCACCAGTTCATTAGGCCCTTACCAGTTCATTAGACCCTCACCAGTTCATTAGACCCTCACTAGTTCATTAGACCCTCACCAGTTCATTAGACCCTAACCCGGTCTATAGGCCCTCACCAGTTCATTAGACCCTCACCAGTTCATTAGACCCTAACCCGGTCTATAGGCCCTCACCAGTTCATTAGACCCTCACTAGTTCATTAGGCCCTCACCAGTTCATTAGACCCTCACCAGTTCATTAGACCCTAACCCGGTCTATAGGCCCTTACCAGTTCATTAGACCCTCACCAGTTCATTAGACCCTAACCCGGTCTATAGGCCCTTACCAGTTCATTAGACCCTCACCCGGTCTATAGGCCCTCACCAGTTCATTAGACCCTCACCAGTTCATTAGAACCCTAACCCGGTCTATAGGCCCTCACCAGTTCATTAGACCCTCACCAGTTCATTAGACCCTAACCCGGTCTATAGGCCCTCACCAGTTCATTAGACCCTCACTAGTTCATTAGACCCTCACCAGTTCATTAGACCCTAACCCGGTCTATAGGCCCTCACCAGTTCATTAGACCCTCACCAGTTCATTAGACCCTAACCCGGTCTATAGGCCCTCACCAGTTCATTAGACCCTCACTAGTTCATTAGACCCTCACCAGTTCATTAGACCCTAACCCGGTCTATAGGCCCTCACCAGTTCATTACATTTACGTTTACATTTGCATTTATGGTATTTAGCTGACGCTCTTATCCAGAGCGACTTACAAGGGTATTCATATTACAGGTGGGCCAGTGTAGTGTTAGGAGTCTTGCCCAAGGACTCTTATTGGTGTAGCACAGCATAGTCACCCAGACCGGGACTCAAACCCCAATCTCCCGCATGTGGTGGTGGTTCCCTAGTGGGTAGCGGTGTTACCCACTGAGCTACACCAACCACACAAAGGTTAAGTTAGGTGGAAGGTCATTCCAGTTCATTAGACCCTCACCCCGTCTATAAGCCTTCACCAGTTCATTAGACCCTCACCAGTTCATTAGAGCTCCACCAGTTCATTAGACCCTCACCAGTTCATCCTTCACTCTCCGCACTGTCCACAGTAACAGACCAGGACTGCCAACATGTCACCGTGTATGAGCAGACATGTTGGGAGTCTGATCCCGGGCGTGGCGCTGAACCCGGTGATGCTCTTTCCTGCTCTTGTTTGTCTCTGGATCTGACTTCCCCTGGTTTTCCACAGAGGAGGAGGAGGATGAAGACCAGGATGAGGGTGAGATCAGAGATAAAACCCAGCCAAAGTGGAAGATCTGGCTGGAAGTGGAGGCTTCCCGTGAAACAAACCACTGGTTGCCTTGGAGACCAGACAAAACCAAGGGCCAGTCAGAAGAGGACTGTGAGGATCCAGATAGGCAGGTATCACTGAACCCTTAACGCCAGCGTTCACCAAAATCAAGCCCATCCCCCCTCATACTCAGTAGTCACTAGTGGGAGCTTGTACTTCACCATTTAGCATGATGCTAACTGCATAGCCGAGTAATGACTGACGGTATTTAGCCACGGTGAGGTGTTCAGTAGTGTTCAGTAGGTTCTGACACTGTTCGATGCTCTGTTCTGTATGAACTGACTGTGATACCTGAGCACAGATAAGCACAGTGACCGTGTTCTCAAACCAACTGATGTCCTGTACCTGTGCAGGTGTTATTTGATGACATTGGCCCCTCCCTAATCCGGGTGGAGTCTACAGACCTGAGACTCCGCCTCCTGCTTGCCTTTCTGCGGTTCTTGGGGCTGCCGGACCCCTCGGCCCCGCCCCCTTGCAGTCTGCTGCTGGATGATCCCACCCTGTTGGGTCTCAGCCTCGACTCTGCGCGTCCTCTGACCTCTTACCATCTTCCCCTGACTGGGGTCAGTGCTGTGGGTCACATGACCTACCTGAGTGACTGCAGGAAGCAGGCGGGGCTGTGTAAGGCAGGGGAGGAGTTTGTGCAGAATGTTCTGGAACAGATGCTGCTGCTGTTTTCACCAGAGCAAAGAACAGCTCTGAACCTCTGCTGGATTCAGTACGAGAAGCTGAAGGTACTTCTGACTGTACTCACTATACTCTCCCGACCATCCACACTATACTTCCTTTACTGTACTCACTATACTCCCCCCGACCATCCACACTATACTTCCTTTACTGTACTCACCCGACCATCCACACTATACTTCCTTCACTGTACTCACCCGACCATCCACACTATACTTCCTTTACTGTACTCACTATACTCCCCCGACCATCCACACTATACTTCCTTCACTATACTCCCCCCGACCATCCACACTATACTTCCTTCACTATACTCCCCCCGACCATCCACACTATACTTCCTTTACTGTACTCACTATACTCCTCCCCACGACCATCCACACTATACTTCCTTCCTGTACTCACTATACTCCCCCCGACCCTGCACACTTTACTTCCTTCAATATTCTCCCCCCGACCATCCACACTATACTTCCTTCACTATACTCCCCCCGACCATCCACACTATACTTCCTTTACTGTACTCACTATACTCCCCCGACCATCCACACTATACTTCCTTCACTGTACTCACCCGACCATCCACGCTATACTTCCTTTACTGTACTCACTATACTCCCCCCGACCATCCACACTATACTTTCTTTACTGTACTCACTATACTCCCCCCGACCATCCACACTATACTTTCTTTACTGTACTCACTATACTCCCCCGACCATCCACACTATACATCCTTTACTGTACTCACTATACTCCCCCCGACCATCCACACTATACTTCCTTTACTGTACTCACTATACTCCCCCCGACCATCCACACTATACTTCCTTTACTGTACTCACTATACTCCCCCCGACCATCCACACTATACTTCCTTCACTATACTCCCCCCGACCATCCACACTATACATCCTTTACTGTACTCACTATACTCCCCCCGACCATCCACACTATACTTCCTTTACTGTACTCACTATACTCCCCCCGACCATCCACACTATACTTCCTTTACTGTACTCACTATACTCCCCGACCATCCACACTGTACTTCCTTTACTGTACTCACTATACTCCCCCCGACCATCCACACTATACTTCCTTTACTGTACTCACTATACTCCCCCCGACCATCCACACTATACTTCCTTCACTGTACTCACTATACTCCCCCCGACCATCCACACTATACTTCCTTCACTGTACTCACTATACTCCCCTGACCATCCACACTATACTTCCTTTACTGTACTCACTTTACTCCCCCGACCATCCACACTATACTTCCTTTACTGTACTCACTATACTCCCCCGACCATCCACACTATACTTCCTTTACTGTACTCACCCGACCATCCACACTATACTTCCTTCACTGTACTCACCCGACCATCCACGCTATACTTCCTTTACTGTACTCACTATACTCCTCTGACCATCCACACTATACTTCCTTTACTGTACTCACTATACTCCCCCGACCATCCACACTATACTTCCTTTACTGTACTCACTATACTCCCCCCGACCATCCACACTATACTTCCTTCACTATACTCCCCCGACCATCCACACTATACTTCCCTCACTGTACTCACTATATTCCACTAACCATTCTTACTATACTTCCTTTACTGTACGCACTATACTCCCCTGACCATCCACACTATACTTCCTTTACTGTACTCACTATACTCCCCCGACCATCCACACTATACTATCCTGTCTATACTCACTATACTTCCATTGTTTACTCAGTGTCTGGCTCTCACCTGAACGGTGCTGTGTGGGTGTGTGTTGCAGGTGCTGAGGTGTGCGTGTAGCGGTGAGAAGAAGCGTTTGAAGGTTCAGGGGAAGCGCAGTAAGCGTGTGGCTAAGCGTTTACTGAAGCAGCCAGAGAACCGGGGTAGTCTCCCTCTGTGGCGGGAGTACGGCCATATCGAGTGGATTGTGGGTAACGTGGAGGAGGGTCGCAGGGTGTTTGACACCGCCCTTGCGGTGGGTGGGAATTTAGGACTGCGGAATCACGCCCTCTGTGAACTCTGCCTCCTGTACGCCCAGTTAGAAGTGGAGCAGACCTGTGGGGGCGGAGCTGAAATCTCAGGAACTCCTTTACCTGGATCAAGAGCCATTCACATACTCGCTAAATTAGCTGAGGGTGCTAGTTACACCCCGTTCTCTGGTCAGATCGCCCCTGTGGCTCTACTGAAGGCGAGGAAAGCGTACGAACTGGCTGTATCAGCTGCTGCGGGCGGTGGGAAACCCCAGAGTGGTCTGATTGGCTGTTTCGGACTTTTCCAGTACCTGACAGTGGGTGTTGATGCTGCTGATGCAGTGTTTGCTGAAGCTAGAGAGAGATTAACGTCCAGTTTGTCCAGTTCAGCAGAAGCTGGCAGCTCCCTCAGAGACTGTGAGGCCGTGTGTGTCCAACATGTGGCGCTGTTACGCTTTCACTCCAGCACCAGCGTGTTTCCGCTGTCCCGCCTTAGACTGGCTCTCACCGAAGCACTGACCCACCTTCCCTGCAGCGCCCCGCTGTGGCACATCTACCTTCTGGCCGAGAGCCGGTACCATAGCGCTGGCCGTGCCCGCAGGTTCTTTCACAGCGTTACCAAGGGCAACCAGAGCGTCGTTCCCCACCTGTTTGCGGTCACAGCGGAGCAGCGCAGGAAGCAGCACCTGGACTCTGTGTTGAGGTGAGAATCTGCACCCACGCTGTTCAGTTTTATCAGAACTACACCTACGACTCAGGTGGTCAGATTCGTCCTACGAGTGACTAGGCACCATATAAGGCCTCGATCAGACTGCCAGCTCAGATCTGATCTCTGGTATGTCCAGATTGTATCCCGGTTGAATTTGGATAGTCTGGACAGCAAACAGCCACACGGCCCCCCGCATACGGAGGGAGTCCGAAACGCTATTCCAGGTGTTTCCAGATTCGTCTTAGTCTGGACCCGCTCTCACAGTGCAACAAACAGCTGCGTCAGAGTGAGGGACGTGCTGAAATTCCAGAACTGGCGTTAAGGTTACGTGATGAATCATACCTTATCGTTATTGAGGAAAGAGACACACAGGCTGTCCGAGCAGCGACCACAGGACAGATCAAATTACCCCAAACCCTCACCGTCACATTACCGGCACAAGCCCAATGAGCACGCTCCCTCGCGCTAGTGGAGAGTAGGGATCCGCCGAGCCGCGTCTGTGGGACGCCGCTGTGGGCTCCTCCTAAGCTGTAGGGGGCAGCATCTCCACTGAATAAAGATATGTGTTCAGTGAATAACAAACAGGAGCCATCTACCAGTCGAGCAGCAGCAGCCAAGTGGGCGACAGGATACCCTCTCCGTGGGTTACGTGTGGTGGGTGTGGTAGGGCTGAACCTGAACGTTGACTGAGTGTCCTTTGAGTGTGGTAAACACTCTGTGCTGTGTGTTCAGGTCTGGTCTTCCAGCGGATACTCTCCCAGCTTTGCCGGAGACGGGCCTTGGTAACCGCATCCGCTCCCTGTTTGAGGTCGCTGTAGCAACAGAGCAGGGTGCCCACTGCCCTCTGCTGTGGAGGATGTACCTGAACTTCATGGTAAGACCTCCTCCATCACAGAGTAGACCATCCCCCCACACACACACACACACACACACACACACACACACACACAGAGTGCACACTGGACACTGGAGCCCACGCCTGGAGCCCACGCCTGGAGCCCACGCCTGGAGCCCACGCCTGGAGCCCACGCCTGGAGCCCACGCCTGGAGCCCACACCTGGAGCCCACACCTGGATTGTGTAATCACTGGTTGGTTCGACTCAGCAGTTCAGACTAACAGTAATTACAAAATCCAGGACTGGATTCTGGATTCAAGGTCCAAACTGGAAGACCTCTATTGTAATGGTTCTTCAGTAATCGGATCCAGGAACAGCACCACAGCTCCATCAGCTAACTCCGACTGATGGTGCTGTGTGATGGACAAACTCCATTAATCTGTAATCTGTCTCAGAATATCATACCCTGTAATCTCCTCTGACCCAGTGCCAGATAATGACCTGGTACCGGTGCTGAACTGATTGTCCTGATGTGCTGTGTACAGGTGTGTAATGGGGACACAGACAGAGGAAGAGGAATCTTCTATAAAGCTCTACAGGACGCCCCCCCCCACCCCCCCCCCCCCCCCCCCCCCCCCCCCCCCCCCCCCCCCCCCCCCCCCCCCCCCCCCCCCCCCCCCCCCCCCCACCCCCCCCCTTCTTTTTTCTTTCTCCTTTTTTCCGTGGGCCAAGGTGAGAACCTTCCTCTCTGTTTACTGTTTGAGGGAAGATCCAAGTGTAGAGACTCTCTCAAATTAATGCAGGTACACGCAGGTAAAACAGGTGAAAGCAGGTACACAGGTAAAACAGGTGAATGCAGGTACACACGGGTACATGCAGGTAAACCTGGGTGACTGATGCTGGACACAGGTGTAGACAGGTGTGTGGGAATGACCTGCTTGTCTGGGTGTCTCCACAGGGTCTGTACATGGACGCAGTGCAGCTGTTTCCGGAGCGAGTCCAGGAGTTTTTGGACCTGCTGGTGGAGAAGGAGCTGAGACTTAGGGCTCCCATGGAGGAGGTGGAGATCCTGCTGGAGGAATGAACCCCACAGACATTACCCACAATGCACCAGGCTCCACCTCACTCCGGAGTGGAAGACTGAGGAGCTTTGATGAGGAATAATTTCATGCTAATAATAAACGTACCTGTTTACCTGTGTTAGAGCTGGTGTGGTCTGATTCGCTTGTGAACCTGCCCGTCTCTCCCGGGTTTATAATTTGAAGATGGGAAGATCTGGAAAACCTGGGAATAAGCTCCTCCCTCCAGACTCTCAATAAACTCTGAATAACTGAGCTGTAAGGTCAGCGGTGACCGTGACAGCGGTGAGTCCAGGCCCGCGGTGTGCCCAGTCCAGTCTAGCGGTGAGTCCAGGTCTGCGGTGTGCCCAGTCCAGTCTAGTGGTGTGTCCAGGCCCGCGGTGTGCCCAGTCCAGTCTAGTGGTGAGTCCAGGCCTGCGGTGTGCCCAGTCCAGCAGTGTGCCCAGTCCAGTCTAGCAGTGGTTCCAGTCTAGTGGTGGGCCGAGTCCAGCTGTGTGCCCAGTCTACCGGTGTGCCCAGTCCAGTCTAGAAGTGTGCCCAGTCCAGTCTAGTGGTGTGTCCAGTCTAGCAGTGTGCCCAGTCCAGTCTAGTGGTGTGTCCAGGCCCGCGGTGTGCCCAGTCCAGTCTAGTGGTGTGTCCAGGTCCGCGGTGTGCCCAGTCCAGTCTAGAAGTGTGCCCAGTCCAGTCTAGTGGTGTGTCCAGTCTAGCAGTGTGCCCAGTCCAGTCTAGAAGTGTGTCCAGTCTAGCAGTGTGCCCAGTCCAGTCTAGTGGTGTGTCCAGTCTAGCAGTGTGCCCAGTCCAGTCTAGTGGTGTGTCCAGGCCCGCGGTGTGCCCAGTCCAGTCCAGCAGTGTGCCCAGTCCAGTCTAGTGGTGTGTCCAGGCCCGCGGTGTGCCCAGTCCAGTCCAGCAGTGTGCCCAGTCCAGTCTAGTGGTGTGTCCAGTCTAGCAGTGTGCCCAGTCCAGTCTAGTGGTGTGTCCAGGCCCGCGGTGTGCCCAGTCCAGTCTAGTGGTGTGTCCAGGCCCGCGGTGTGCCCAGTCCAGTCCAGCAGTGTGCCCAGTCCAGTCTAGTGGTGTGTCCAGGTCCGCGGTGTGCCCAGTCCAGTCTACCCGTGTGCCCAGTCCAGTCTACCCGTGTGCCCAGTCCAGTCTAGCGAGTTTTTCTGAGGCATTAATTTTCTGAACACACGTAATGATAATTTACATATGACTCCTTAACCATTATTGACCATTATTAGTCATTATTAGTCATTATTAGTCATTATTAGTCATTAATGCTAATAGACCGGTAACGATGAAGTATTCTGTTTAAATTCTCGGTAACAGACTTTAATAACTCATATTCCAGGTCAGGTGACTCATTTTATCTTAATGATTTATTTATTGAGTATTTATTAACTCGATGTGAGTTTCTTCGTGTTGTACTGTGTGTGTGTGTGTGTGTGTGTGTGTGTGTGTGTGTGTGTGTGTACCTGTGTGTACCTGTGAGTGTGTGTGTACCTGTGTGTGTGTGTGTGTGTGTGTGTACCTGTGTGTACCTGTGAGTGTGTGTGTACCTGTGAGTGTGTACCTGTGAGTGTGTGTGTACCTGTGTGTGTGTGTGTGTGTGTGTGTACCTGTGTGTGTGTGTGTACCTGTGTGTGTGTGTGTACCTGTGAGTGTGTGTGTACCTGTGTGTGTACCTGTGTGTGTGTGAGAGTGAGAGTGTGTGTACCTGTGTGTGTGTGTGTGTGTGTGTGTGTGTGTGTGTGTGTGTGTGAGTGTGTGTCTATATGTGTGCGTGTGTGCGCGCGTGTGCGTGTGTGTTTGGGTGAGCTCGAGCGCTGGGCGGGGTTTATTTTAGAGGCGGGATTGGGCTGGAAATATCTGGCAACCCCGCGCGTCTCTGTTCCTTAGCAACCGGCGCTGAAGATGGCGGAGGATAAAGAGTCTGCAAGTAAACACACTAACCGATTAATCGATTAACCGCGTTAAAGAGCCCGTTTAGACCGGGTCTCCGGGTCTCCGGTGGAGGTAGAGGAGGGTTCAGCGCGCGAGCGGCTCGGTAACGGCTCTCCGTTCTCCGTTCCACCTTAAACAACCTGCAGCCTGGGGAGCCGCACTGTACCCGCAGCGCTGTTTAAGGTGGAACGAGAAGTTCTTTAAGGACCTTAAATCCTGAATATGAATGATTAAGTATACTGGGATTACCTTTAATACTCTCCGAACCGGAAAGGCTGGAAAACCGGATCCGGTGTTCCAGTTACATTATATATGGGTCTCTTCTAAACCTGCTTAATCAGCCCGGGTTAGGGTTCTATAGTACAGGATAGGGTTCTTTAATTATGTTCTTTAAGGTTCTGCAGTACAGGTGGGGTTCTTCAGTGGAGACAGGTGGATGTGTTGTATGTTCTGTAGACGCGTTCTTGGTGGAACACAGAACTGTTGAGCCTGAATGGTTCTGTACAGACTTAAAAGTGCTACAGAACCTTTAAGGAACCGAGTTTTGGTCAGCAGCTCGGTTTACCTGGTGCAGGTGAGCCTGAGATGGAGGCTTTTTAAGGAGGATGGAGAACGTAAGAGATGTTCTAGCTCCTCTCGGACCTGAGATCAGAACCGAGCACCTGGAGGTGTCTGATGGTCAGGTGACTGATCTGCTGTCTGCTCCGCAGAGGCCACCGTGTCCGAGCTCCACAGGAGGATCCGCGGCGCGTTTGATGTGTTTGATCATGAGCTGAATCAGACGGTGGACGTCAGGTAGGACTTGTGTTTCTGCGCGTCAGCTGCTCCTTCACGTGCGGAATCGGATCACCCTGAACGCTTCTTCTTCTCGTAGGGAAATCGGGACCATCATCCGCTCGCTGGGCTGCTTCCCCACCGAGGCTCAGCTGCATGACGTGATTGCGGAGGTGCGGGTTTACCTGAGAGAGGTGGGGTTTGGTGCTGCTGTGGTGAGTTCTAGTGACCGGTGCTGTCGCTGCTGTTACAGATCGAGGAGGAAGAGCCCACCGGCTTCATCCGCTTTGAGAGGTTCCTCCCCACCATGAGCAGAGTCCTGATGGAGCACAGGTAACACCGGATTCCCATCAATCAGTGTCTCCCGTTCCTGGTCATGGACCCCTCCGGAGGACCCCCTGAGGACCCCCTGCCCCGAACACAAAACACCCTCGGGTCGTTGTTCAGTATGGTTCTCGTGTAAAAGGAATTACCCTCCGGTTTCCTAGAGTCCTCTCTGCTCCTCCTGCTCCTCCTGCTCCTCCTGCTCCTCCCCTCTTCATCCTTCCTCTGTGTTATTCCAGGCTGGGAGAGGAGCAGCAGGAAGGAGGTCTCTGGATGCAGCTCGTTCCCGTCAGATTCCCGTCAGATTCCCTGTTTAATATCCTACTGTGATCAGATCCTGAATCAGACACTACATGAAATCAGACGGACTCGGACTGGCTCTTACACAAAAACACTACACACTCTTACACACACACACACTCACACACCTACACACACACACACACATACACACACACTCACACACATACACCTACACACACTCACACACCTACACACACACACACATACACCTACACACACTCACACACCTACACACACACACACACACATACACCTACACACACTCACACACCTACACACACACACACATACACCTACACACACTCACACACCTACATACACCTACACACACTCTTACACACACACACACTCACACACCTACACACACACACACACACTCACACACCTACACACACTCATACACACACTCACACACCTACACACACTCTTACACACACACACATACACACACACTCACACACCTACACACACACACACACACATACACATACACACACACTCACACACATACACACACACTCACACACCTACACACACACACACACACATACACCTACACACACTCTTACACACACACACACACACTCACACACCTACACACACACACACCTACATACACCTACACACACACACACACACACACACACACACACACACACACACACACACACACACACACACACACCTACATACACCTACACACACACATACACACACACACACACACACCTACATACACCTACACACACACATACACACACACACACGTGGCTCATCCTGAGTCCTTGGTTCTCCAGTGTAGTAACAGAGCTACTGTACCTTTATAGAGTCCCGATAGTGATGTTAAAACCTGCACATCCTCACCGACCACTGACCACTGACCACGGCCTACTGACCTCTGACCACGGCCTACTGACCACCGAGTCCTGAGTCCTGCAGAGGCTCAGTTTCAGTGTGTGACTGAGGAGCACCCTGGTTTACAGAGTCCCCGTGTGGGTGTGGACTGGAGTGGGTCTCTGGCGGCCGTGTGTTCAGTACCTCTGCTGCTCTGTGTGTTCAGGCTCTAGTCTGGGTTCTGTGAAACTCGGTGGGGTGGAAGGTGCTGACTGTGCTGTGAATACTGTTCCTCAGCGTTTGGACAGGACCGAATACGAGGCAGATAGAAGTGTTCCGTCAAGTTATCGAGAACCGCACTGCTGGTGGTTCTGTCATGTTCCGTTATTTATTCATGCTGTGCTTTAATCTCCGTGTTCTTCTGATCAAGTGCCTTTGTTCTCTGATTGCTATGCAGGTTCCGCCCGGTTCCTGAGGACCTGCTGCTCCAGGCTTTTGAGGTGAGACTCATCTCCAGGTTCCTGCAGTGATTTTTTAGAACGTTAGAACCCGTTTATCTAGGTTTGGTTTCTGTCTGTTCCTCCTGAAGCGCTCACACCGCGTGACGGACAGGCAGGTCAGGGCGGAGCGTGTGTGGATGTGTGGATTGTACTGGATTGTGTGGGTCGTGTTAGAACGTGGGTGCTGAAGCGGGTTTGTGTCGGTTCTGAGCTCATCTCTAACTCCTCACAGGTTCTAGATCAGCAGAAAAAGGGTCACCTGGATCCAGAGGAGCTGACCAGATATCTAACACAAGAAGGTAAAGCCACACCCCTCAGTGCACCGTGATGTCATCTTTGGGTTATATTAATAAGCCCCGCCTTCTGGGGCTCAGTGACCTCGTCCCTGTGGCGCCACAGAGCAGCACCGGTATCGGCCGGTTTCAGTCTTTGAATCCCTGAGCTGTGTTGTAGTTGTGGCTCTTCCCCCCGCGGGGCAGTGACGGTACCTGTGTTTGTTCTCCCTCTTCTCAGGAGAACCCTTCACGCAGGAGGAGGTGGAGGAGCTGCTGTCTGCTGCTGTAGATCCTGATAAAAACCTCATTTTCTACAGAGACTTTGTGAGCATGATGACCGTAGATGACCCGTGGTGAAGAGAGAGAGGGGGTCACCAAACCAGAGGAGAAGATTAACGTTACCGACTTCAATAAACTTGTTTATTCATCCATCAGTCAATCAATCAATCAATTAATCAATCAATTAATCAATAAATCAATCAGTGTATGTTTACTGAAGATCACATATTAAAACACAAACGTGTAATCCACTCAGCACAAACAGCGTGTTCAGTTTCACGTTAGAGGTTAAACGTTTTGGTGTGTTCTGAGAGCGGGTTTGGTGTGAGGTGTGTACAGAGTGAGAGAGGGTTTGGTGTGAGGTGTGTACAGAGTGAGGGAGAGCGGGTTTGGTGTGAGGTGTGTACAGAGTGAGGGAGGGTTTGGTGTGAGGTGTGTACAGAGTGAGGGAGAGCGGGTTTGGTGTGAGGTGTGTACAGAGTGAGGGAGAGCGGGTTTGGTGTGAGGTGTGTACAGAGTGAGTGAGGGGGGGTTTGGTGTGCGGTGTGTACAGAGTGAGGGAGGGAGGGTTTGGTGTGAGGTGTGTACAGAGTGAGGGAGAGAGGGTTTGGTGTGAGGTGTGTACAGAGTGAGTGAGAGAGGGTTTGGTGTGAGGTGTGTACAGAGTGAGGGAGAGAGGGTTTGGTGTGAGGTGTGTACAGAGTGAGTGAGAGGGTTTGGTGTGAGGTGTGTACAGAGTGAGGGAGAGAGGGTTTGGTGTGAGGTGTGTACAGAGTGAGGGAGAGAGGGTTTGGTGTGAGGTGTGTACAGAGTGAGGGAGAGGCGGGTTGAGGTGTGAGGTGTGTACAGAGTGAGGAGAGAGGGGTTTGGTGTGAGGTGTGTACAGAGTGAGGGAGAGAGGGTTTGGGTGTGAGGTGTGTACAGAGTGAGGGAGAGAGAGGTTTGGTGGTGTGAGGTGTGTACAGAGTGAGGGAGAGAGGGTTTGGTGTGAGGTGTGTACAGAGTGAGGGAGAGCGGGTTTGGTGTGAGGTGTGTACAGAGTGAGGGAGAGAGGGTTTGGTGTGAGGTGTGTACAGAGTGAGGGAGAGAGGGTTTTGTGTGTGGGGTGTGTACATGGTGAGTGAGAGAGGGTGTTGGTGTGAGGGTGTGTACAGAGTGAGGGAGAGAGGGTTTGGTGTGAGGTGTGTACAGATTGTGAGGAGAGAGGGTTTGGTGTGAGGGTGTGTACAGAGTGGAGTGAGGGAGAGAGGGTTTGGTGTGAGGTGTGTACAGAGTGAGGGAGAGAGGGTTTGGTGTGAGGTGTGTACAGAGTGAGGGAGAGAGGGTTTGGTGTGAGGTGTGTACAGAGTGAGGGAGAGAGGGTTTGGTGTGAGGTGTGTACAGAGTGAGAGAGAGGGTTTGGTGTGCGGTGTGTACAGAGTGAGGGAGAGAGGGTTTGGTGTGAGGTGTGTACAGAGTGAGAGAGAGGGTTTGGTGTGAGGTGTGTGCAGAGTGAGTGAGGGGGGGCGGGGGGGGGTTAGGGTCCTCCCCGCGCCCTGCAGCATGTACAGGTGAGTCTGGTCAGGTGAACGGTGTGCTCGTGGCTGTATTGCGGGTTGAGCGTGCTGCAGTTCGCTGCTCGTGCCGCTAGATGGCGCGTGCGTTGCGCCTGTCGGAGACGCTCGCCCCAGTCGGAAGGGAGCTGCTCCGCCGCGCGAGCGCTCATGCACGCGGAGGGCTACAGAAACGCAGTCCGGGCGAGAGAGGCGCATCCGCGTACTGCTGTTCTCACTCGGTTATGCGCGAGGAAGTTCCGAAGCCACGCCCCGGCGAGTCAGATATCTGCGCGCTATTGGCCACGGCTCGAGGGGAGGGGGCGGGGCTCCAGGACAGATGTGAACCTTTGGGTTTCGAGGAGAGCAGCAGGTTTCAGACGGAGCTCGGAGAGGAGCAGCGCAGGGTGGGAGCTGCTGGATCGGGGGCTGCTCTGGACCGGCCGTTCTGGATTTGTTCGGGTTCGTGTAACATGTTTACCGCGTGCCGGGAGACCTGAGCGTCGGGTGGAGGTCTGAGGTGCAGCAGGAGGAGGTGCAGAACTGGATTATGCTGGTTTTGGTCTCCATCTCGCTGCACGGCTGAGGCTGCGGTGGAGCTCCGAGTCCGTTCTGAGGAGGTGTCTGATTGTCCTGCTGAGCTGAGAACCATGACGTCCCTCACCGGGAATAAGGAGAGGACCGGATCCAGGAGCAGGAAACCCGGGGTGAGTTCCGACCAGCTCCCTCTCTGTTACTGTTAGAGTCGCGCGAGGAGGTCAATTACACCAGCAGAAGATAAACAGAGAGAGTCAACAACAACAACAAAACAACAACAACAATATTTAATAATAATTAATAACAATATTAACATTAATAATAATGAGGTGGATGAAGGAGTTCCTGCTCTGCTTTCGGCTCTGCAGTCATAATAAACAGCTGCATCCAGAAACGCCTCTAATCTGCTCAGAATTCCTCATGATCAGATTCCTCATGATCAGATTCCTCATGATCAGATTCCTCATGATCAGATTCCTCATGATCAGATTCCTCATGATCAGATTCCTAATGATCAGATGATCATTCCAGCCTAGCTGATTGGGAAAGCTCCTCCTGAGTGTGGTGGAGTCTGAGAGGCTTAATGTCCACTGGAATTTGGTGTGACACCTGAGAGACTCCTGAGAGGAATTCTCTGCCCGTTAGAAACATTCCGGAGGAATTCTGAGGAACGTCTGTAGCGGATCATTCCAGCTTTAACCTGAATGTTTGTTGTTTCCGAAGCAGATGACCGACTGCTCCCCCACCAAGTCCGCCTCGTTCTCCCCGGAGGCCTGGTACCGGCGGGCATGCGAGGAGTCTCGTACGGGTCGACCGGCCCCTGAGGGAGCAGGCTCTTTTCCGAGCTCATCTGGAACGCCCTCCCCTTGTTCTGGAACATCATCCCCTGGCTCTTTCTCTGGATCCCCCGGACCCACCTCCCCTGGGATTGGCACCGGTTCCCCTGGCTCTCTAGGTGGTTCCCCAGGGTTTGGGACAGGTTCCCCAGCCTCTGGCAGCGGCAGCTCGCCCGGCTCAGAGCGGGATAGAACCGTGTGGTGTGAAAACTGCACCGCCCGGCTGCTGGAGCTGAAGAGACAGGCCCTGAAGCTCCTCATACCGGGACCGTACTCCAGCAAGGTAGGACACGCTGGAGTCCCTTGATTTACAGCTTTGGTTCCCTGTTCCACCAGAGTCTGCAGGTTCTTACTCAAAGCAAGCAGGAGAACCTGATCGGTTCTTCTAAGATCAGATGATGATATTTCAGCTGAACTGTAGCATTATTACTCAGCTCTGAATCTAACGGGGCAGAGTACACTGGCCCAACGTTCTCCAACTAACCGACCCAACGTTCTCCGACCCAACGTTCTGTAACAAACCGACCCAACGTTCTGTAACAATCTATATATCTTCAGAACCTGAAGAACAGAACCTGAAGAACAGAACCTGGAGAACAGTGTGAAAGGCTGAGAGGTTAATTAGCTAATGGTCCTAATTAAGAGTGCTGATTGGTTCTGGGGTCAAACGTGCTCTGACCTGGAACATCTAACCATGTAGCACACACGGCAGTGCACCATTCAGCCTCCATCAGCATGGCTGTTCCCAGGTTACCCGGGTGATAGATCAGAACCATTACTGATTATCGGTTCCAGGGCCGATAGCCTGCCAGACTGATTATCTTACTGGTTGAATGTGGAATGGTTCTACAGAGATTCCAGCACTGTGTACTGTAGGTCCCTATGAGACAGTGACACCTCGGTTCTGGGGAGGTTCCTCGGGTCAGGCGGCAGAGTCTTTGGAGGTGTGCAATAGTTCTGTGGCGTGCTGTAGTTTAAGGGGGTGCTGTAGTGTGTAGTGTGGGGTGCTGTAGTGTGTAGTGTGGGGTGCTGTAGTGTGTAGTGTGGGGTGCTGTAGTGTGTAGTTTAAGGGGATGCTGTAGTGTGTAGTGTGGGGTGCTGTAGTGTGTAATGTGGGGTGCTGTAGTGTGTAGTGTGGGGTGCTGTAGTGTGTAGTGTGGGGTGCTGTAGTGTGCAATGTGGGGTGCTGTAGTGTGTAGTGTGGGGTGCTGTAGTGTTTAGTGTGGGGTGCTGTAGTGTGTAGTGTGGGGTGCTATAGTGTGTAATGTGGGGTGCTGTAGTGTGTAGTGAGGGGTGCTGTAGTGTGTAGTGTGTGGTGCTGTAGTGTGTAGTGTGGGGTGCTATAGTGTGTAGTGTGGGGTGCTGTAGTGTGTAATGTGGGGTGCTGTAGTGTGGGGTGTGGGGTGCTGTAGTGTGTAATGTGGGGTGCTGTAGTGTGGGGTGTGGGGTGCTGTAGTGTGTAATGTGGGGTGCTGTAGTGTGTAGTGTGGGGTGCTGTAGTGTGTAATGTGGGGTGCTGTAGTGTGTAGTGTGGGGTGCTGTAGTGTGTAGTGTGGGGTGCTGTAGTGTGTAGTGTGGGGTGCTGTAGTGTGTAGTTTAAGGGGGTGCTGTAGTGTGTAGTGTGGGGTGCTGTAGTCTGTAGTGTGTAATGTGGGGTGCTGTAGTGTGTAGTGTGGGGTGCTGTAGTGTGTAATGTGGGGTGCTGTAGTGTGTAGTGTGGGGTGCTGTAGTGTGTAGTGTGTGGTGCTGTAGTGTGTAGTGTGGGGTGCTATAGTGTGTAGTGTGGGGTGCTGTAGTGTGTAATGTGGGGTGCTGTAGTGTGGGGTGCTGTAGTGTGTAATGTGGGGTGCTGTAGTGTGTAATGTGGGGTGCTGTAGTGTGTAGTTTAAGGGGGTGCTGTAGTGTGTAGTGTGGGGTGCTGTAGTGTGTAGTGTGGGGTGCTGTAGTGTGTAATGTGGGGTGCTGTAGTGTGTAATGTGGGGTGCTGTAGTGTGGGGTGTGGGGTGCTGTAGTGTGTAATGTGGGGTGCTGTAGTGTGTAGTGTGGGGTGCTGTAGTGTGTAGTGTGGGGTGCTGTAGTGTGTAATGTGGGGTGCTGTAGTGTGTAGTGTGGGGTGCTGTAGTGTGTAGTGTGGGGTGCTATAGGGTGTAGTGTGGGGTGCTGTAGTGTGTAGTGTGGGGTGTGGGGTGCTGTAGTGTGTAATGTGGGGTGCTGTAGTGTGTAGTGTGGGGTGCTGTAGTGTGTAGTTTAAGGGGGTGCTGTAGTGTGTAGTTTAAGGGGGTGCTGTAGTGTGTAGTGTGGGGTGCTGTAGTGTGTAGTGTGGGGTGCTGTAGTGTGTAGTGTGGGGTGCTGTAGTGTGTAGTTTAAGGGGGTGCTGTAGTGTGTAGTTTAAGGGGGTGCTGTAGTGTGTAGTGTGGGGTGCTGTAGTGTGTAGTGTGGGGTGCTGTAGTGTGTAGTGTGGGGTGCTGTAGTGTGTAATGTGGGGTGCTGTAGTGTGTAGTGTGGGGTGCTGTAGTGTGTAGTGTGGGGTGCTGTAGTGTGTAGTGTGGGGTGCTGTAGTGTGTAGTGTGGGGTGCTGTAGTGTGTAGTGTGGGGTGCTGTAGTGTGTAGTGTGGGGTGCTGTAGTGTGTAGTGTGGGGTGCTGTAGTGTGTAATGTGGGTGCTGTAGTGTAGTGTGGGTGGGTGCGTGTGTAGTGGTGCTGTGTGTGTGTAGTGTGGGGGTGCTGTAGTGTGTAGTTTAAGGGGGTGCTGTAGTGTGTAGTGTGGGGTGCTGTAGTGTGTGTGTAGTGTGGGGTGCTGTAGTGTGTAAGTGTGGGGTGCTGTAGTGTGTAATGTGGGGTGCTGTAGTGTGTGTGTAGCGGGTGTGTGGGGTGCTGTAGTGTGTAGTGTGGGGTGCTGTAGTGTGTAGTGTGGGGTGCTGTAGTGTGTAATGTGGGGTGCTGTAGTGTGTAGTGTGGGGTGCTGTAGTGTGTAGTGTGGGAGGGTTGCTGTAGTGTGTAGTGTGGTGGTGCTGTAGT
>JAMWET010005144.1:0-7500 GCA_024036415.1 Prochilodus magdalenae
GTTCCAGCAGTCTTTCAAGCAGGTGCAACCTGACCCAGGAGTTTCGCCGGTTTCCGTTTGGGTCAGCCCTTTGTTTTGGTTGTGCAGTAGTGCATGCAATTGCCGGCTGTTCTAGAATGTGTTTAGATCGGCAAGCGAATGTTCCATCGCTGGAACGGTTCTGACAACTTAATGTTCTGTTTACACGGACGCGAGCAATCAAAGTTTTTCATTACAGCTCATGAGCTCAGCGTCGACGGCGGGTTGATTAAAGTAAGCGGGGCTGTTGGCCACTTGGCGGTTCCCACCTGCGGTCAGCGTCGCAGGATTACGTGTGCCTGCGCGAAATGAGAGGAAAATGGGTTGAGTACAGGCGCGATGGAAAAGGTACGGGACACTCTGTGATCAGCAAAGCGTCCGTCCATCTGCGGAGAGGACGGCCGCACGGTACGCTCGTACAGATCAGCCTGAAAAGCTCCTAAATGTGTTCAATTAATTGAATTCAAAGCCAAGATGCTTTCGATTAGAGAGGAATGCCGTTTGGCTTACTTGGCGAGCTGTAATGGAAGCTTTGGCTGAGGGCACCAACACCAGTCTTGAGTGTTCAGGAGGGTTTTTAGCTCTGGGTAGATTTAGCACAGAAGGTACTTCACTGGAAGGCTAGGACAGGATCACTTGGTCCAAACTAGGGTGAGATGGACCTTGTCCATCAAAGATTTGGGGACATCTGTCAGGCTGTTTTGCCGTCATTACTTCCCTCAGGGAAAGCTAACGTCAAGCCTGTGTATCTGTTTCTCCCTTTCAGAAGACCAGCCAAAACACAAAGGACGGAGGTCAGAAGGAGGTCGCCAAAGCAATGTCCACCATGGAACTACCTTTCACCACTCTGCACTTTGGCACCACATGCACTGACGCCAACGGACCCATCGTGGTAAGTCCCTTTAGGCTACTGAGTTAGGATTAGGTGTAGGATTGGAGGTAGAGGAGGCGAGTCAACGAGAATCGTCCACCAACCATAAACGTCCTGTGGGGCAGCGTCCTGTGGGGCAGCGTCCTGTGGGGCAGCGTCCTGTGAGGCAGCGTCCTGTGGGGGCAGCGTCCTGTGGGGCAGCGTTCTGTGGGGTAGCGTTCTGTGGGGGGTCCTGTGCAGCGTCCTGTGGGGGCAGCGTCCTGTGCCCACTGATGAAGGACTACAGGATGGCCAACACTGCACTGTGCAGCAGCAGATGAGTTATCGTCTCTGACTGTCCATCTACAAGGTGGACCAGCAAGGTAGGAGTGTCTAATAGAGTGGACAGTGAGTGGACACAGTGTCTCAACACTCCAGCAGCACTGCTGTGTCTGATCCACTCACACCAGCACCACACACACTAACACACCACCACCACGTCAGTGTCACTGCAGTGCTGAGACTGATCCACCACCCACATCATACCTGCTCTGTGGTGGTCCTGTGGGGGTCCTGCCCATTGAAGAACAGGGTAATACAGTACACAGAGGAACAGATGGACTACAGTCTGTAACTGGAGAACTCCAGAGTGTCCTATATGGGAGCAGTGGGGCTGATGACATGAGCGTAGATACGAGGAGGTGTACCTAATATAGTGCCGGGTGAGTGTGTAACCCACCCAGGGACCCACACTGTTTGTTTGTATGTGAGATGTGCTTCTGATTAAGGCATGCCCTGCATTAGCCCAACACATGCTGAACTGGTTCTCCCTCCTCTGGCGGGTCTCCCCGCCCTCGCTGCGTTCCATCAAGCCAGCTCGCGTCAGCTTTCGGTCTGTGTTCTGTTTGTGTGCCTTCTAATGAGACGCGTGTTTCTCCAGCATTTTAATTGACCACCAAGATGAAATTGAACAGGCGTTATGCGAAGGAGGAGGGGGCGGCTGTGCAGGCTATAATTAAAAGAGAAAGAGAGAGAGAGAGAGAGACACCCACACACACACACACACACTTAAAAACTAAGTCGTGAAGTTACACGTTACATATATAGTATCCTGTGAGTGTGCATGTGCATCAGACGACATGTACGACAGGATAGTCGAATAATCGACTATTCAGATTATAGTTGCCTGTGTGTAGTAAGAACAACATCCCAGTTATATGCCTTATAGGTGTGGATGTGCAACCAATACCTTTTTTAAAGATTTTTATTTATTTATTATTATTATTTTTTAATAATAATAATCAAATTACCTTGCAATTGTTGAGACAAGGAATCTGTTGTTCTTACTGTAATGCCTGTACGTCCCATAAATGTGGATATGCAACAAAGTGACTAGACTTAATAGTAATGTCCATTATTGATAATCTATCCCCAGAGTATAGTATGTAAGTAGTTTTATATATATATACTCGGGACCTATATATATATATATATATATATATATATGTATGTATGTATGTATATATATATATATATATATATATATATATATATATATATATATATATATAGTGCCTACATAGGAATATATAAGTACCTATATATAATATATCCCATATGTATATGCAGGTACCTTTATATTGCATGTCCCCATATGTACACAATGGAAGTGCCTATATATAATACGTCCCCAATTGTATATACTGCATATATATGTCCCATATGCATAATATCTGAGGACCTATGTGTTTCCTTTGTAAAATATGTAAGTATCTACATATACTATACCCTTTATGTATTATATGCAAGTGCCTATATATAATTTCTCCTAATAATAATAATATTAATAATAATTATAATAATAATAATAATATGTCCTGCTTGTGTTGTATACAGTTTAAAGCTTAGTCTCAGTAACCAAACAGAAATGGTTTCCCTTTTTAGAAAAATAAATAAAACAATAAATAAATAAATAAAACAGAAACAGCATGTACTCCTGCATGTACGGCACACAATGTCCAAAAACAAAACGCATACACGCGCTCCGACGCGGCCTGTCGGTCTGCTTGGTGTACTCTAGTACGGGACGTGTTTCTGCCGAACTTTTTTATGTTAATCCCAAACAGGCGTCGTGAGGGAGGGAGAGAGAGAGCGCGCGAACGAGAGGGCGAGAGGGCGTAATGAAGGAGAGAGAGTGTTCCTCGGATCGTGCTGTGCCAAAACGTCTCGAGCGGTTAATCCCCCGCAACACTGCGAGTGTCGAGTTGAGTTATTTTGAACGCTCCATGCGCATCAGAACCGAACCGCTGATCAAAAACGGCCCCCGGAGCCCGCCGGAGCGGCGAAGCACATCACAACTAATCATCCTCGCCTGTCCATAAACGCTTCAAAGCACCAAAACAACGAGAGCATGTGCGGTTTTTAATGCCGGCTTTAACGAGCAATTAAGAGCTGGTGCGAGGACAGACCCGCGCCCTGGGTTCGATTAGACCCCGTTACGTGTGTAGCGAGGAACGTTGTGTAAGCACAGCTCAGTAGGTCAGTGTGTCACTTTGCTCTTGACAAGTATTAAAGGGCTAGTGTCGCAGGGTGTGGGCCGGAGGGTCGCCGGTTTGCTCCCCATGACTGAAGTACCCTTGAGCAAGGCATCCAACCCCCAGGGACTGTGGACAGGGCAAGTGCCACCACACTGGGCAAGCACTAAAGTCCCCTAGTGAGTGTATGTGTGGGCGTTTGACTTCACAGAGGCGGTTAAAGATGGAGGTCGGATTCCTCTGCGTACTAGCACAAGTAGCATCTAGCATAGTGGGTAGTCGATTCCCCTGTCTGGGCCAGCACCCTACCCTGTACTACCCTGTAAGACTGGTGGACTGAGAGACACTAGAGTCTCCTCACCTACACTGAGCTGATGAAGAGTCCTGTTCCAGAAATGATAATAGAACATTAGAGCCGTAATAAACCATACTCCTGTTACTCTCCATACTTAAGTACATCTGAAGATACATACTTTAGTACCGTTACTCTCCATACTTAAGTACATCTGAAGGTACATACTTTAGTACCTTTACTCTCCATACTTAAGTACATCTGAAGGTACATACTTTAGTACCGTTACTCTCCATACTTGAGTACATCTGAAGGTACATACTTTAGTACCTTTACTCTCCATACTTAAGTACATCTGAAGGTACATACTTTAGTACTGTTACTCTCCATACTTAAGTACATCTGAAGGTACATACTTTAGTACTGTTACTCTCCATACTTAAGTACATCTGGAGGTACGTACTTTAGTACTGTTACTCTACATAAGTACCTCTGAAGGTACATACTTTAGTACCCTTACTCTCCATACGTCAGTACATCTGGGGGTACATACTTTAGTACTGGTACTCTCTATACTTAAGTACATCTGAAGGTACATACTTTAGTACCGTTACTCTCCGTACTTAAGTACATCTGAAGGTACATACTTTAGTACCGTTACTCTCCATACTTAAGTACCTCTAAAGGTACATACTTTAGTACCCTTACTCTCCATACGTCAGTACATCTGGAGGTACATACTTTAGTACTGGTACTCTCTATACTTAAGTACATCTGAAGGTACATACTTTAGTACCGTTACTCTCCATACTTAAGTACCTCTGAAGGTACATACTTTAGTACCGTTACTCTCCATACTTAAGTACATCTGAAGGTACATACTTTAGTACCGCTACTCTCCATACTTAAGTACATCTGAAGGGACATACTTCAGTACTCTTACTCCAGTGGAGGTCTCCTACTGACACTGGAGGAGGATTTCACCTTGGGGATCTCTACTTTAACTCGACCACATGGTTGTGTACTTTGCCTACCACGGCTTGTGACAGAGCGATGAGCGCGCGCCCGACCTTTCGGCTTTACCGCTGACGTCTAGGCCCACAGAATGCTGTGGTTGCTGGCCCTGGTTTCTGTCCTCGCTGCTAGAAACCTCATGATTAACGTTGTTAGTGTCGTGTTTGCATGCGCTGAAACGTGCTGCCGAACTGCCGCGTGTGGTTTCTTTAATAGGCTAATTAAATTATGAGTGCAGGCTTACGTGTCACGCTTTTGCACTAGAACACCAATGAGGGGCCAAAATAACAACTCCTCAGGAGGGCCCACAAAATCATCAAGGACACAAAACCTCCACACAACCTCTTCACACTTCATACAGGAAGGCGATACAGGAGTGTGAAGGCAAGGAGCACCAGAGAACAGTTCCTACCCCCTGAAGCTGCACCCGGAAGGAGGTGTGGGAGTGCGGTGGTGTTGGGAAGGAAGATAAAGGTGACCAGGATCAATAACTGATGATAAGTTTAGACTGATATGATCAATATTTATTGAGCTACACATACAGAAGTCTGTCTCTCAGTATGGCGTCGGGCCGCCGTGTTCGCTAACCCAACACGCCAGACGTCTCGGTATGGAGCTGTAGAGGTTCCTAATGGAGTCCTGTGATAATCCATCCCATGCAGCTTGAACATCCTCACACAGTTCCTGCAGATGGTGTGGTAGGGGTGGAGGTGGAGGGACACCGGGCCTTCTGGACGTGTGACAACAAACCGCTCATCTTGGTGCTGACCACGGTGCCTCCACACACGGATTCGTTGGGCGTCTCCACCAAGACTAAAGCGGGACTCGTCACTGAAGATGACCCGCTGCCATTCTGAGTCGCTCCATGACAGTCTGGTACGACACCACTGCAGTCTTTGGTGACGGTGACGTGGTGTTAAGGAGAGTCGTGGTAACGGTCTGTGTGCATGTAGTCCTGCGTGGTGCAGCCGTCTGCCGATGGTGCTGCACTAACAGGACGACTGATGGAGGACACCACTGCTCGACCCACCTAGTTTCATTCTGGGTGCAGCTATTAGTGCAACTATGGTTATGATGATGATTGTATATGTCCCAGCTGTAAACTGAGTCGTTTACACTAACCGCTTCTACCGATCCAGTTCTCTTTTGGTCGTTTTCCGTCGCGCTCAGGCACAGAAGCATGACGGAGAGGTCACGTGAACTGGGAATAACGAAGTGTGAGCTAATGTTTTGACATGGGAATTCTTTTCACGGCAGAACAATAAACAAGCTGTGCTTCCACCGTCCTTCAGCAGTGCTGTTCATTCAGACAGGGAGTCTAGGTTTACAGAATGAAGAGATGTTTGACAGGAACGAAAAGGCAAACACAGCCGACGCTTCCGAGACGAGCAAAACAAGGGACATGGTCTTGGCCCGCACATTTCGGTGGATTCCCTGCTTCACCACGCCACCTCCAACTCTCAAAGGGCTTGTCGAGGAGCGACTCAGGTGTCGCAGGGCGAGGTTGAGAATCACTGTTCAGGTCCTGCTGCTCACAGGAGACTGCATAGGTTTGGTTGGTGGATGATTGTCTGACAATGGTGGTGGTGTATTAGTGTGTGTGGTGCTGGTGTGAGTGGATCAGACACAGCAGTGCTGCTGGAGTGTTTAGACACTGTGTCCACTCACTGTCCACTCTATTAGACACTCCTACCTTGCTGGTCCACCTTGTAGATGGACAGTCAGAGACGATAGCTCATCTGCTGCTGCACAGTGCAGTGTTGGTCATCGTCTAGTCCTTCATCAGTGGACACAGGACGCTGCCCCACAGGACGCTGCCCCACAGGACGCTGCCCCACAGGACGCTGCCCCTAGGACGTTGGACCCAGGGCGCTTCCCCCAGTGCGCTTCCCCCAGTACGCTGCCCCTAGTACGCTGCCCCCAGGACGCTTTTCCCAGGACGCTTTTCCCAGGACGCTTTTCCCAGGACGCTTTTCCCAGGACGTTGCCCCCAGGACGCTGCCCCCAGGACGCTGCCCCCAGGACGCTGCCCCCAGGACGCTGCCCCACAGGACGCTGCCCCACAGGACGCTGCCCCCAGGACGCTGCCCCCAGGACGCTTCCCCCAGGGCGCTTCCCCCAGTACCCTTCCCCCAGTACGCTGCCCCCAGTACGCTGCCCCCAGTACGCTGCCTCACAGGACGCTGCCTCACAGGGCGCTTCCCCCAGGACGCATCCCCCAGGACGCTGCCCCCCCAGGACGCTGCCCCCCCAAGACGCTGCCCCCCCAGGACGCTTCCCCCAGGACGCTGCCCCCAGGGCGCTGCCCCCAGGGCGCTGCCCCCAGGGCGCTTCCCCCAGTACGTTGCCCTCAGTACGCTGCCCCACAGGACGCTGCCCCCTGGACGCTGCCCCCTGGACGCTGCAATTATTTTGGTTGGGGGACGACTCTCAGTCCTGACCATTGAAGATCAGGGTAATACAGTATACAGAGACTACAGCCGGTCCCTGTAGAACTCCAGAGTGTCCTTTATGGTCAATGGAGCCGATAAAAATGGACACCGAATGAAGTGACCGCTCGATGCACTGTTGGCCGCGTAGCGGGGGGATGTGTCTTGTCTGTCTCTTTAAGGCTTTAATAGAAAGCATCTCTGAGCGTTCTGTCGCTGCCTGTGACCGGACAGGCCCATAAATCTGCTCTCGGCCTGTAAAAGCTCCGGGCCTGGCAGAGCTGTCTTCTAATTCGGTCTGCTGTTTACAGCCATGCTCACTCGGTCTTACTACGTCCTGTCCTGAGCTCTTCCTGCAGTAAC
>JAMWET010005144.1:12500-15000 GCA_024036415.1 Prochilodus magdalenae
CGACTGCTGCACACCGAGCTCTCAGCATTACACACTGCACACAGCCACAGTGAGTCTTTCCCACACGCACACACACACCCTAACACTTCAGACCCGACTGCTGCACACCGAGCTCTCAGCATCACATACCGACACACACGCACACACCCCCAACGCTTCAGACCTGACTGCTGCACACCGAGCTCTCAGCATTACACACCTCACACAGCCACAGTGAGTCTTTCCCACACGCACACACAAACACACACACCCCAACACTTTAGACCCGACTGCTGCACACCGAGCTCTCAGCGTTACACACCGCACACAGCCACAGTGAGTCTTTCACACACGCACACACAAACACACACACCCCAACACTACAGACCCGACTGCTGCACACCGAGCTCTCAGCATTACACACCGCACACAGCCACAGTGAGTCACACACCTCACACACACAGACATACAAACACCCCAACACTACAGACCCGACTGCTGCACACCGAGCTCTCAGCATTACACACCGCACACAGCCACAGTGAGTCACACACCTCACACACACAGACATACAAACACCCCGACACTTCAGACACGACTGCTGCACACCGAGCTCTCAGCATTACACACCTCACACACACAGACATACAAACAGCCCAACACTTCAGACACGACTGCTGCACACCGAGCTCTCAGCATTACACACCTCATACACACCTCACACACACACCCCAACACTTCAGACCCGACTGCTGCACACCGAGCTCTCAGCATCACACACCGACACACGCACACACACCCCCAACACTTCAGACCCGACTGCTGCACACCGAGCTCTCAGCATTACACACCTCACACATACACACACACACACACCCCAACACTTCAGACCCGACTGCTGCACACCGAGCTCTCAGCATTACACACCGACACACACACACCCCAACACTTCAGACCCGACTGCTGCACACTGAGCTCTCAGCATTGCACACCGAGCTCTCAGCATTACACACCTCACACACACACACACACTCCCTAACACTTCAGACCCGACTGCTGCACACTGAGTTGTGGTCTCTGATTGTACCTGGTCCTCTGCTGTGTGTCAGTACCTGGGCAGGTGAGTCTCACACTTGTAAACACTAATGATGCCCCCCTCTGTAGGTCAGCCCTGTCCGTTCGTGTTGGTGACGCTGGTTGGTCAGTTGGACGAGCTGCAGTTGGCTTTGTTGGCGTCTCTGATGGACATGATTGGGCTCCGGTACGGCCGGACGAGCCTGGGCTCTCCTCTGTCTTGGGCAGAGGGGCTCAACCGGCTACACTGTCACCCTCGAGGGGGTCAGCTTCTCACGCTGCTGGGTCAGGGGGACAGTGTGGACAGCCAGCACACTCAGGAGGAGAGGACCAGTGAGGTGGGATGTCTCTCTCTCTCTCTCTCTCTCTCTCTCTCTCTCTCTCTCTCTCTCTCTCTCTCTCTCTCTCTCTCTCTCTCTCTCTCTCTCTCTCTCTCTCTCTCACGTTTTCTTTTGCTGTTTTTCTCTCCCTCTCCTTGTTTTCTGCTTCCTCGCTTTTATTTCTCTCCTTCTCTTTTAACTTTTCACTTTTCCTACCTCTCTCCCTCCTTCTCTCCCTCTATCTTTCTCTCTCTGGTCTCACTCTCTGATGGAGTGATTGGTGTAGGGACGTGTCGGAGGATGAACATCACGTCTCTGTTTTCCAGGGTTTGTTCTACTTGGCGAAAGAGAAACTAGGACATCACTCACTCACTTTCATTCTTCTTCTGTTCCATCTCTTTCTCTCTCTTCCCCTTTCCATTCTCTTTTTAATTTTTGGCTGACACTGTTCAAAAATGAAGGAGCCCAACTTTGTCTGTCTATGTGTCTCTCTCTCTCTCTCTCTCTCTCTCTCTCTCTCTCTCTCTCTCTCTCTCTCTCTCTCTCTCTCTCTCTCTCTCTCTCCCTCTCTCTCTCTCTCTCCCTCTCTCCCTCTCTCTCTCTCTCTCTCTCTGCCCCTGTTCTGAGTAGTGTTTACCTTCACGCTGTGTCCGTGGTCTCCTCTGATGTGAGCAGTCGTTTCCAAGCCGAGGGCCAGTATTTGCTGAAGCGCTCTAATCCTCCTTCTACACCCCCACTTCATACCTGCTTACTCAGCCAGGGGACGGATGGAGGAGATAAACGCCCTGATGGTTCTGACCCTCCTCTCTCCTCTGCTTAATTGTAGGGCAGTCCTGCTGGGGCCAGGCCCAGTGGAGCAGAAGGGGCTAAAAAGGCCACTGAAGCGATGACCACGCGGCACACCTCGCTGCGCAGCCACACCAAACAGCAGAGCCAGCCCCGCAGGTGCACACATCATCTGTACACGGTCATAGGCAAATGGGTGTATATATCAACATCAGCCATAACATCAAACCACCTTGTATCTACACTCACTGTCCATCTTGTCAGCTCCACTGACCGTACAGGACACTCTGTAGGTGTACAGGTGTCCAGACTGTAGTCCATCTGTTTCTCTGTGTACTGTA
>JAMWET010005144.1:22500-80000 GCA_024036415.1 Prochilodus magdalenae
GGGTTAGGTGCCTTGCTCCAGGCGTTACTGTCAGTTCTGGGAATTGAACTGGTGACCCTCCGGTCTCAAGGCTGGATCCCTAACCTTCAGCCCAGGACTGCTAACAACAACAACAACAACAACAAAGACGATGAAAAATAAATAAATAATGAAATGAAAAATAAATAAATAATAAATAAATAATGAACTGCAAAATAATTAAATAATGAAATAAAAAATAATGAAATAAAAAATAAATAATGAAATGAAAAATAAATAAATAATGAAATAAATAATGAAAAGAAAAATAATTAAAAAATGAAATAAATAACTAAATGAAAAATAATTTAATAATGAAATAAAAAATAATGAAATAAAAAATAAATAATGAAATGAAAAATAAATAAATAATGAAATACAAAATAAATAATGAAATAAAAAATAATGCAATACAAAATAAATAATGAAATGAAAAATAATTAAATAATGAAATAAAAAAATAAAGTAAATAATGAAATGAAAAATAAAGTAAATAATAATAATAATGATAAATAAATAATAATAATAATAATACGCTAAATAATAAATAAAGAAAGAAAGAAAGCTTTGTCTGATGCTGTATGTGCTCTTTCTGTGATTCCAGGAACTGTTGACGGACCAAAGCGCGGACCCCACGAATTGCCGGTAAGTGCTGTCCCCCCGACCCTGACTGTCATCATAGACACACTAACATGCATCAGCTCATCAGGATGAGGTTGGTGATTAACCTGGGTGCTTCGGAATAGGGATCGGGATCCTCCCAGTATTTACCGTTACATGGTTAACTTACCCTTACATTACCTGATCACGGTCAGGACCCCCACAGGACCACCACAGAGCTGGTATGATGTGGGTGGTGGTTCGTTCTCAGCACTGCAGTGACAGGTGGTGGTGTTGTGTTAGTGTGTGTGGTGCTGGTGTGAGTGGATCAGACACCTCCGTGTCACTGCTGGACTGAGAATCAGTGTGAGCAGTGAGAGTATGCCACACCCTGAGCCTAGAAGCGGAGGGGCGGAGTCAGCAAGGGGCGGAGTCAGCAAAGGGGCTCATCATCATTTAAAGGAACAGATGGTCAAACCTGTCAGGCTGAGAAGGGCTGTTAAGACAGGAGGAGGAGGAGGAAGAGCATGTACTTCCCAGCTCAATGCGGTTGATTTCGATTAATTTTGCAAAATCAGCAAATAAATAAATGAGTTTAATTAATAATTAATAAATAAAATTCGCCACAGGGACACATGCAGGGCACGCTGTGTGTGGTGTTTATTTGGGTTGCTCTGAGCGGCTCCAGACAGAGCCTTTAGATTCCCCCGCTATAGTAAACATACCTCTGATATATCAGCGGCGTCGCTAACAGACGCGCGAGGGCTCCGGTAGCGCCGTGTTTATTTTCCTGACTCGTACACCGGACTCCGTATTTACAGGATGATGTCGCTGCTGAATCGACAGAAACGTCTCGGGTTGCCAAATATAATAATGTTTGAAATGTTTTGGTCGCTCTCCAAATGGCCTCATTGGCAAAACACTCGACAGAGGCCCGAGCGTGTGTTTAGCTGACGGTGCGGAGGCACTACTGAAGATGGGCCGACTGCTTTACCAGGACACACGAACGACACGAAGCCGAGTCTGATTAGTTTGGGTTCTTATGCAGATGCGTCTTTACATGTGGGAGCTGGCTGAGTGGATGTAATGATCTCCCTCTCTCTCTCTCTTTATCTCTCTCTTTCTCTCTCTCTCTCCCCCTCTCTCTCTCTCTCTCATCTCTCTCTCTCTCTCTTCTCTCTCTCTCTCTCTCTCTCTCTCTCTCTCTCTCTCTCTCTCTCTCTCTCTCATCTCTTATCTCTCTCTCTCTCATCTCTTATCTCTCTCTCTCTCTCTTATCTCTCTCTCTCTCTCTTATCTCTCTCTCTCTCTCATCTCTCTCTCTCATCTCTTATCTCTCTCTCACTCTCTCTCTCTCTCTCTCATCTCTTATCTCTCTCTCCCCTCTCTCTCTTTCTCTCTCTCTCTCCCCTCTCTCATCTCTTATCTCTCTCTCCCCTCTCTCTCTTTCTCTCTCTCTCTCCCCTCTCTCTCTTACTCTCTCTCTCTCTTCCTTTATTCCTCTCTCTCTTTCTCTATTCCTCTCTCTCTCTCTCCCTCTTTCTCTATTCCTCTCTCTCTTTCTCTATTCCTCTCTCTCTCTCTCTTTCTCTATTCATCTCTCTCTTTTTCTATTCCTCTCTCTCTCTCTCTCATCTCTTATCTCTCTCTCTCTCTCTCTCTCTCTCATCTCTTATCTCTCTCTCTCTCTCTCTCTCTCTCTCTCATCTCTTATCTCTCTCTCACTCTCTCTCTCTCTCTCTCATCTCTTATCTCTCTCTCCCCTCTCTCATCTTTCTCTCTCACTCTCTCCCCTCTCTCATCTTTCTCTCTCACTCTCTCCCCTCTCTCATCTTTCTCTCTCACTCTCTCCCCTCTCTCTCTTACTCTCTCTCTCTCTTCCTTTATTCCTCTCTCTCTTTCTCTATTCCTCTCTCTCTCTCCCTCTTTCTCTATTCCTCTCTCTCTTTCTCTATTCCTCTCTCTCTCTCTCTTTCTCTATTCATCTCTCTCTTTTTCTATTCCTCTCTCTCTCTCTCTCTCTCTCTCTCTCTCTCTCTCTCTCTCTCTCTCTCTCTCTCTCTCTCTCTCTTCATCTCTCTCTCCCTCTCTCTCCCCCTCTCATCTTCTCTCTACTCCTTTCTCATCTCTCTCTGTCATCTCCCTCCTTCTCTCTCCCCGTCTCTCCTTCTCTGTCTCTCTCTGTTTTCATCTCTCCCCCTCCCCCCTCTCAGGACTGTACTGTGTTGAGCTGTCGGAGGGAGAAGGTCATCAGAAGGTGAGCGGTCTCTATAGATACTACAGTGTTGTGGAACATGGTGTAGATCATTTGTTCAGTCGAGAGTTTAGAGGTGATGTACATTAATGTGAACGCGAGCCCAACACTGAATATTTCAGAAGTAGTGTTAGGAACCTGCGAGCAAACGCCAATGTTAGATGTGTCTGTAATAATGACAGTTCTGATACGACCGAGAAAGCTGAACATCCAGAATACAGCTGTAGTGCATTCAGAATCCAGAATCCAGTTCTAATGAGAGCAACATCCAAACTAAAGCTATAATGACGACATTCAGGGAAAAATAGAAATAAAATTATATATATTTTTTATTTGTAATATTAATAAAATTAATATTACACAAAATATAGTTAAAAAAAATAAAAAGATTAAAAATCTAGAAAAAAACAATATCCAGAATAAAACTACTGAACAGATCCAGAATTAGTTTCAAATAAAATTACAGAATTTATTTCTAATAAAAGTAATTTCCAGAATTAAGTTCTAATAAAAAATACCCAGAATAAAATAAACGAAATTCATATCGGTTTATCATTCATACAGTTCTCTCTCTCTCTCTCTCTCTCTCTCTCTCTCTCTCTCTCTCTCTCTCTCTCTCTCTCTTTTCTCTCTCTCTCTCTCTCTCTCTTCTTTCTTCTCTCTTCTCTCTCTCTCTCTCTCTCTCTCTCTCTCCCCCCCCTCTCCTTTGCAGGCCCTGCATTTTGATCATGGATTCCCTGAAGCTGTCCTACCATAAACGCATCTTCGCGCTGTTAAGAGAGTGAGTGCGTCGTCAACCCCCTCCAGTCCATGTGAGCTCAGATAACACATGCTTAGCATTCTTCTCCCTGGATGGCCGTGAAACAGGACAAGAAAGAGGCAGACGCTTTGGTTTTTATTCTTTAACATACTTTTCATTCATTTAGCCGAGTATACGGAGAACCAGATGGACTACAGCCTGTAACCATAGCACTGCTAAGTGCTCCTATATGGTCAATGGAGCTGATAACCTGGAGCTGATAACCTTGTGCTAAGTCTGGGGCTATATAGCACTGTGGTTATATTGCAAGAAGACCCAAAGCATCCAAAGGTGGACGTGAAGAAGAAGATCTTCAGTTCAAGTTTTAGGCCGGAATGCTTCTTAAGGCCCAACTCCGTAGTTGTTGGTATGGTGCTAATATCCCGTTCGACCATCGTCATCCCACAACGAGAGCATCTCCTACAGATTTAGCCCCTACTCACATCTGCCTCTCATATTCAGAGGCTCTTTAGTAGTGTAATGAGCCAACGCTTTTGGCCTAGCGCAGAGCACATTAAAATTACACCCCATGGCAATCCAGAAGGAGGGCTGTCTGGACGGGGTCTAGGCGATGACAAGCTCCAGTTCATTTAGAAATAGCTTTAAGATGGAACATGACATCATACGTGGTTTACAGATCATGTTATTTAAATCTGAAACCACCAAAAAAAAAAAGATTCAATAAAAAATTCCAAACACGAGCCCCCCACAGAGCTGGCCCATGTACGCTCAGGTGTTTGTAATGAGCAGGCCGAGGTTGCTGGAGTGCAAGTGCATTTCTGGATGTGTGCGAGATGGTAATGAAGTCGCTGAGTTGCAAGTGCATCATCCCGCAGAAATGCTACACCGGTTTTTCGTGGTTAAGATGAGGAGTTGGCGAAAACGTGGAAGCTTTCTCCCCGTAACCCCGAAAGTAGACGATCTGCCAAGGCACGTTCAGGGACGGAAAGTTCATTCCTTAGATTTCTCCTGCAGCTGAGGTGTCGAAGGCTGATCCTGCTAACCAGTAATGGACGGTTAATGGAAGACCACTAATTAGCACCTTTCAGACTGCGGACCTGAAACCATGTGGAGTTGTTGGGGAATCTCGGATAGACTGGGCTTATGGGGTTTACCACTGTACACCCTGACTGGTGGTGCCCTCTGTCTTTTTTTGCATGTCACTCTAAAGATCCAGATGTAAAGGTGGAACAAGAAGCACACGGACAAACACACTGAACAAATCGTTAATGGGTGATGTGTTTACTGAAATAGGAATTCACTTCCCTACACTTTACAACTGGTGGTCCACTATTCACAGCATCAGCCGCAACCGAATGCTTAGGTTTAGGTTAGGACTTTGGGTATGCCAGACTCCAGAGCCCTGTTTTTTTGATTCTTTGAATTCAGAGATTGTTGTTTACCTACTGGAAGCGGTTGTGCTTGACAGCCGGACCACAGCTGTGTGTTCTCCTGGAGGATTGTCCGGTAGGGGGCAGGGTTCAAAGGTTAGTCAGTTATGGCAGGCCTTGAAGCAGCAAACCATCCCAACACAACACACTACCACCGCCATGTTTCATCGTGCACCTGTTTCACTTCAATCTATGGGACGTCCAAGGTTCCACTGGGAACTGGTCAATCTATGAGACATCCAAAGTTCCACTGGGAATTGGTCAATCTATGGGACATCCAAGGTTCCCCTGGGAACTGGTTAATCTATGGGACGTCCAAGGTTCCACTGGCAACTGGTCGATATATGGGACGTCCAAGGTTCCACTGGGAACTGGTTAATCTATGGGACGTCCAAGGGTCCACTGGCAACTGGTTAATCTATGGGACGTCTAAGGTTCCACTGGCAACTGGTCAATCTATGGGACGTCCAAGGTTCCACTGGCAACTGGTCAATCTATGGGACATCCAAGGTTCCACTGGGGACTGGTCAATCTATGGGACGTCCAAGGTTTCACTGGCAACTGGTTAATCTATGGGACGTCCAAGGTTCCACTGGGAATTGGTCAATCTATGGGACATCCAAGGTTCCACTGGCAACTGGTCAATCTATGGGACGTCCAAGGTTCCACTTGCAACTGATCAGTCTATGAAACAATAGATGAGCCTTTATGTTCCTCTTGGTTGGCAGCAGTTTCCCTACTCTTCGATGGATACCTCACATGCCCACTCGCTTTCTAACATTGGAATCATGAATGCTGACCCCACCTGCGGCAAGCAAGCCGTGTTCGTGCTGAAACGATGTTTAGATAAATACATACATAGAGGATAGTAGAGAGGGTGGGGGGCTACCGCTTTTTCATGGGACCGTATAAACATGGTCGTATACTAGCTTCCATTACGTGTTAGCCATGTTCTCCAGACATCAGACATGCCTGATCGACTGGGTTTGGGCTTGTAGGCTCTGTGCACATCAAGATCATGGTCCTTACCTGTATCTGTTCTCTGCTTCCCAGGTATCTGCAGGTGGAATGGGAGGTCCGGAAAGGGACTCGCCGAGTGTTTAACGACGACAACATCAGAGGAAGCCCCTGCAGAGTCCCCCTGCAGGACAACAGCAGCGATTGCGGCCTCTACCTGCTGCAGTACGTGGAGAGCTTCCTGCAGGTACAGTATCTGAGACTTCTGTCGAACTGTCGATTATACATTCCCCGTTTATCTTCCACAAGCACTGCCTAGCGAGGCCATTCAGATTTGGAGGTACTTGACCAAGAGGGCCATCATACAGGGCTCTAAATCTGGGCTTCAGATTGGGAAAACTAAAAGGACTAGAAAAGAGCATCCTGGAGGTAAAGGTCCAAGCATACCGCCTTGAATCCCAGGGGAGATTCTTCAGGGATCCCTTGATCCGAACTTCCGATACGATACCTAAACCTTGCATATGCGATACTATCGTTAAATCAATCAACTCTATGTTTCACTAAGTGGGAGAGACCGAAGGCATCAGCGTTGACTTACTCGACTCTACTCTGGTGACTCTTTGGCTCGCCCCTTGCTGTGCCCGATTGTAAGTCAAGTCTACCGGCACGCCCCACATGTGCTGCAGATCAGTGGCATGGCAGTGGATCGTTGTCCCCATTTTCCGATCCCCCGATCCAGCTAACTTTGTCCATATCGGCAGCAGTAGCTGATCCTTATATCGGTGCGTCCATCAGAGGGAACCCATGTACTCAAGTTACTTGCTTTCCAAGTATAAGACAAAAGCACCTGAGTGCAAGGTGCCAAAAAGTGATCCTTGAAGTGATGCCATAGAGCCAAGGTGCCTTGGTCCTGGCAGTCATGCATAGGTTCGCTCCAGCTCTGATCTAAACCACATGATCCAGGTAACGAAGGCCTTCAGCAACATCTGACTATCATACCCGGCTGTGTCAGATCTAGACTCTCCAAGATTGGGCACCCCTGCCAAGGAAGACGCAGGTTCTTTAGGGAACCCAAAGCAGTCCTCCCGTGTCTTCTCACGGTAGAACCCGTTTTGGCATTTCGTCTTCAACAGGCTGGTTCGAGAAACTCCGCCGCTCACTTGGGTCTGCACATATCCTCAGCTGCTTCTTGTTGAATCCCCGCCAGATCTTCCAGCTTGAACGCTGTGATCTCCGACTCGGCTGGGCTTCCAGCGCTAAGAGCATTCCACCGCACTCGCACTGTTGATCTAAGCGTCTTCGGAGCCAAACACAGTGCTAAAGAACACGGGGACCCCTCGAAAAACAACCGCAAACATCGCACAGCGTCCCGGCGGCCGCTTTCATGTGGCCTCAGCACTGCATGTGCTCCATAAAGCACGCGAGGCTGAGAAACACGTTAGTGGCATCCGCTTTTATGAGCGTGAGACGTTAAGTCTGTCCGCGTTAATATTTATTCGTTTATTTATTTCGCTTTCTCAGAATCCCGTGGTACACTTTGATCTCCCGCTCCGATTGGAGCGCTGGTTTCCACGGCAGCAGGTGCGGAAGAAGAGGGAGGAGTTGCGCGAGCTGGTACTTCAGCTCTACCGGCGCCAAGGTGGAGGGGCCGAGCAGGGCAGCGGCTGAAGCGAACGGGTGGAGCCGACGGGGAGCCCGGCTGCTTCGGAGGAACTACCTTGGCCTTGTTTTATACTACTAGACAGAGTCTTTGTATTTATATTTCTTGTTAATTTATTTTAATTATATTTTTTTTAGAGTATATAAAGTTTTCTAATGTATGAAGGGAAAGAAGTGTTTATGTGAATAAAGGAAGGATTGTTTCTTAAGCGTTCGTGTGCTGCTTCAGTAGTTATTCCGGTTTCCGTAGAATATTCACGTTCCCCCGCCAAACGGAACCGGTAAGCTAAGCCATGTCTGGGCGGTGCTAGAGCTATGTGGCCAACATGGCTAACGAACAATGGAAGCTCATGGACACTGAAGCCCAATCCCATTTCACCTGTTGTCCATGCCACTTCCGTTTTGCCCGTTCACCCTCACAGGTAGGGTGTTCCGAGTGTTGTTGGGATAGAGGGGTAGGCCAAGGTGTTGGGACTGCACGACCCACCAAACTGAGCTGCTATGAGAACTTTCCCAGAACGTCTTGGCCAAGCGACCCAGGAAACCCCATCCCAAGGAACCCCAGGTTGTGTTCAGACTGCCAGCCCAAATCCAACTTGTGGCATGTCCAGATTGAACCCGGAGCAAAAAAGCCCAGTCAATTCCTACTTCATCTGCAGATACCTGAGAAGTAGGTCCAGACCAACTTTGATAGTATTGCAGTCGGGTTTTTCCGGATGTGTCTTCGTTTGGACCCTCAGATTAGATTTCAAGTTGCCTTTTGTGTCGCACCAAACAACGACAATCTCGAATCCAGAGTGATAGAAGAGCTGGGACTCGGGAAGAATGCCGAAGACTCATGAACCGTGACTTAAAGCAATGACGGTGAAATCTGACAGACCTTGGAAAATGATGGACCTCCGTCTCGCCTTCCGCGTATGAAAGCCACTGGCGTGGAGACGTAGTTACGACTGATGCCTCCACAGCAACCCATGTAGATAGATTGATGATGTCTGGCCACAAAAAAAATCCCTCTCTTCCAAATAACGGTGCAGACGGTCGTCTCCAACGAACAGGTTTGAGAAACGAATCTGATTGGCCTACAGTTACACCTCTTGCTGATTGGTGCATCACAGTTTTACATACGTCCATGTGAAATTTGCCCTCCAATGTTGGCCAGCTTTTGGTTCAGTGGTGCGGTAGGTAGTGGGTCAGGGTTGGTTGTTCGATTCCCGGATGGGGGTCCCGGGGTTCTTTCTGTATGCATGTTCTCCCCGTGTCTGTGTGGGTTTGCTTCTCCAGGTGCTCCGAGGACGTGCAGTCAGATAGCTGGAGATGCTAAGTTGGCTCTAGGTGCGTGTGTGTCTGTGTTACGCCCTGCAGTGGACTGGCAACCTGTTCAGGGCGCTTCCTGCCTTCCACCCAGTGAGCACTGGAACCGGCTCCAGCTTCCTCCAATAACCGAGGAAAGAAAAGCAGCTGGATGGATGGATAGATGAAGGGATTGATTGGTTGATGGATGAATTAATAGATTAATGGATGGATTGAATGTTTTATTTTTTTTTCTGATGGATTGATTGATGGATGTATTGAAGGTCTGATTTATGGATTGATAGATGGATTGATGGATGGATTGAAGGTTTGATTTATTGATTGATGGATGGATTGAAGGTTTGATATATTGATTAATAGATTGATTAATGGATGGATTGAAGGTTTAATTTATTGATTGATAGATTGAAGGTTTGATATATTGAATGATGGATTGATTGATGATTGAAGGTTTGATGATTGATGGATGGATTGAAGGTTGGTTTGATTGATTGATTGATTGGTGGATGGATTGAAGGTTTGATATATTGATTGATGGATGGATTGAAGGTTGGTTTGATTGATTGATTGATTGGTGGATGGATTGAAGGTTTGATATATTGATTGATGGATGGATTGAAGGTTTGATTTATTGATTGATGGATTGATGCATGGATTGAAGGTTGGTTTGATTGATTGGTGGATGGATTGAAGGTTTGATATATTGATTGATGGATGGATTGAAGGTTTGATTTATTGATTGAGGGATGGATTGAAGGTTTGATATATTGATTGATGGATGGATTAAACGTTGGTTTGATTGATAGATTGATGGATGGATTGAAGGTTTGATTTACTGATTGATGGATGGATGGATGGATTGGTGGATGGATTGGTGGATGGATTGAAGGTTTGATATATTGATTGATGGATGGATTGAAGGTTTGATTTATGGATTGATGGATTGATGCATGGATTGAAGGTTGGTTTGATTGATTGGTGGATGGATTGAAGGTTTGATATATTGATTGATGGATGGATTAAACGTTGGTTTGATTGATAGATTGATTGATGGATGGATTGATTGGTGGATGGATGGATGGATTGGATAGATTTTTTCCCGTTCAGTAGGGGATGATTTTAACCACTACACGTGTAACTCTGTTCCAAGGTGCCACCTGAGGAGATGGAAATAAGAAACGGCGCTGGTACTTTACTGGCTCTGTGCGGTTTGTCTAATTCATCATTCCATGCCTCATTGTCCGTTTCCCTGAACAGTCTTTTGCTAGTGACCGGCAGTCCTGCCTTCTGGCCATGGGAAAGCTAGCATAGGCTGCGGCCCAGAAGGACAGGAGGCTTGGAGGGTGTATGAATGATTGTTCCTTCACTCCCGTTGGGTTGATACGGAATGTTGTTAGATGCTAAGAGTGCATTAGTAGCTACTTTTGGCATTGAACTCCTCAGACGTCTGGGTCCCCTCACCGCCACCGTGAAGGATTCTGACTCGGCAAGCTTCACTAGAATGGCGGTTTCACAACAGACCACTCTGAATGAGTCTGTTTACATCTTTACCAGTGTGTTTACTTGTGCTTAGCTCCATCGGCGTCCTTCTTCCCAATCATGAATTTAATCCCCGATAAGATTGACGAGGCCCAGGACTAAGAAGGGTCAGCCATGTAGGAGTGAAATTGGCCTACACCAAGCAGGTCAGAATTATTAAGCGCTCCGTGGCTAACTGGACACCATTTGACGTCTGGGTAAACGTCTCCGCCACAGCGGGGGGCCTAGACAGTTTTCCGGCTTATCCCCAAAGAGCCAGGGTCCTTTCCAAAGTGTCAAGGCTCAGTTTGGTTCAGGCTGTATAACGTGGTTTAGCATCTTCTGCTTCTTCTCACCATCCAAGTAACCCCAAACACGTCCAGTGGTGTTGAGGTTCTGGACTCTGGGTTGGTCAGTCCATTGTTCTGAGAACACCAGCAGCTTCTTCGTTGGATGTGTCTGGACTCTCCTTTTCTCACTGAGGAGCTTCTTGAACAGCTACACCTTCTTTCAGACCTCCATAGTGTTGAGATGTGTCTCACAGTGGACGAGGGATGGACAAAGACCCTGTGGATGTTCTCAGATCTGAAGCTGGCGTGGAGCTTGATGTTCTCTCGGAGAGGAAAGCCCTCTAAGTCTGATGAGGCCAGTGTTGGTGGGTCTACCAGCTCTCCTCTTGTTTGTTTGTTTGTTTGTTTGTTTGTTTACGTATTTTCTGTTGACTTCTTTATTATTTTATATCTAATATCTCATCTACTGTGTCCTGACGTAACCAGTGAAGGGCTGTATATGCATTTTAGTATGTATAGAAATGTCAACATCTCAATGTCCCCATATTGAAACATACCTAGATTACATATATGATAACCCATGTATCTCCACATCGGTTGGTCCAGATTTGGTGGATGCCATCCCTGGTCCAATCCCAAGGAGAATTCCCTGTGGACTGGGATTTTATCCACTGCTGGTAGACCCGTATGACCGTACGCTTCCATACACCTGCAGATTCAGCTACTTCCTTCACACTATGGTCTTTGGCCACGCCCACATGCAGTCCCTCCTTTTAGCCAATCATTAACATCTGCTCTGGAGCGTTTTCCACACATGGAATGAGACATTCCCTGCACTGTAGCACCTCTTCCCAATCTATCCAATGTCCAAAGAAAAACCAGTATCTCCAAAACGGCAACTTTACAGGAGAGGCCAAAAACCTCATTTAATTTGAATGGAAGTCAATGGAACCGGACATCTTTCTAAGCGGGTTTGGGCCATTTCTGTTGGTCCATTCTTCATGAAATTTACACACAGTGTAACCAGCAGGTCATGTGATCAAATGAGACATAAAAATAAAAATCAACAAAAATGGAGATACATGTTTTTCCTTAGACAGCGATGATATCTTTATAAATGGGGCCTTTTAAAATATATAATAATAATAATTTGAATAATTAAATAATAACATATTGATTGACAGCCGGCTAAACGGTTCTTTTAACGTAAGGGACAACACCTGGATTAGCACTGCCTAGTCTCAACGCTAGCCAGTACCACGTTTCTAATCAGGCCTTGGGAAAGCTTGACATCGTCAGCCAGCATATGGACGGCGTTTGGACGGGAATGGGATTGGGATTACTCCCCGAAGTGAAGCCTGCAGTCACTCGCTCATTAATTTAAACGTGTTGACTGGAAGATCAGCCCAGTGAGGACGCCCTGCTGTGGCTTGAGGAGATTAGCGCTCATTACCTGTATCAGAATGCAGCCTTTCCTTACTACGCTAACATGCCCAGAGCGAAGCTTCCAGACTTCCTCTTCTCCGCCGCCCCGTCTCTGTTGATCGTCCCTACAGCTAGACGGGTTTCTGTTTCGGTTTGTCTTTTTCCCGTATCTGTGTGACCCTCCGGTGGGCAGTAGGAACTAATGATACTGGAGGGTTTGGGGGGCTAACAAGGAATAACAGTTCCTGACTTAATTCCTAAGCCCCTCCAAAGGCTGTCCGAAGTGGCTTAGCTTAGGAAGGATGTTCAAGAGAGCTACCGATACTCAGAGACACAAACAGGAAGAGCGAGCGCATGGAGTGAGAGCGAGCTACCTGGCTATTGGCTACCTACATTCAGGCCTCTCACTGTACCTGACTGACCCAACAGCCACCATTACACACCTCCAGCGAGCAGTGGTGTCCTCCATGAGTCGTCCTGTTAGTGCAGCACGATCAGCAGACGGCTGCACCACGCAGGACTACATGCACACAGACCGTTACCACGACTGTCCTTAACACCACGTCACCGTCACCGAAGACTGCAGTGGTGTCGTACCAGACTGTCATGGAGTGACTCAGAATGGCAGCGGGTCATCTTCAGTGACGAGTCCCGCTTTAGTCTTGGTGGAGACGCCCAACGAATCCGTGTGTGGAGGCACCGTGGTCAGCACCAAGATGAACGGAGTTTAGAAGGCCTGGTGTCCCTCCACCTCCACCCCTACCGCACCATCTGCAGGAACTGTGTGAGGATGTTCAAGCTGCATGGGATGGATTATCACAGGACTCCATTAGGAACCTCTACAGCTCCATACCGAGACGTCTGGCGTGTTGGGTTAGCGAACATGGCGGCCCGACGCCATACTGAGAGACAGACTTCTGTATGTGTAGCTCAATAAATATTGATCATATCAGTCTAAACTTATCATCAGTTATTGATCCTGGTCACCTTTATCTTCCTTCCCAACACCACCGCAACCCAACACCTCCTTCTGGGTGCATATATATGTATGTGTATATATATGTATATATATATATATATGTGTATATATGTATATATATATATATATATATATGTGTATATATATCCCCAATTCCAAAACAGTTGGGACGCTGTGTTGTGTACATGGATGTAAATAAAATCAGAATGCAAAAATTTCCAAATCTCATAAACCTATATTTAATTCCCAGTGGAACACAGAACACGTATCAGATGCTGAATGTAAGACCGGGTACCAGTTGAGAAGACTCCCTGCAGTCCAGACCTTTCACCAATACGGAAATTCCACCACAGTGGACCCAGGACTGGTGAGCAGCTAGGCAAACTCCTACACCAGGCAAGATTCCTCTCCCAGAATTCCAGCAACTGGTCTCCTCGCTTCCTAGATGCTAACAGCCTGTAGTTAAGAGAAGACAGGATGCTGGTCAATGTTGGACGTGTCCCTGTCCCAACTCATCTTTGAGATGCGTTGCTGCTTCAATCAGGTTCTAAATAATTTCGTAATGTTCATGACATGATCAATATCACTGTCCACATGTGCTCTACTAGGATAAAACAGGGATCTGTGAGATCCGTTTATGTTTTCCACTGTGTCCTGACGTTTTTTTGGAATTACGGTTTATCGTTATAGCCGTATGAACATGAAACCTGACTCCAAACCTAGCGCCAGTGCCTGTGTGTGGTCGGCGGTGGGTCTGCACGGCGTAGTAGTGGTAGTAGTAGGCTCGCAATAGGATTTGGATGATTTGCTTGGCTGTCCTATAATTAGCCCTGATGCTAGAAGAAGTCTGCACCCGTAGCCCCTCTGCTCCAGGCCACCGAGGTAACAGAGTTCGGCGGCCCCGGATTTGCTAATCCGGGCTAGACTCGGATTACGCCCTCTGACAGAGATGGGATCTGACCCCCCCCAGCACCCTAATCCAGTCTTACTGGAAGAAGACGGCTAGTTACCATGGCGATTCCCCTGTAGGTTTGTTGTTGTTTGAGAATTTCCAGTCATGGGACTTCCGGAATTCCTTCAGTCCGAGCTGCTGGTGTTATTGACTCAATGAATGAACATGAATAGTCACCGATGGCGTTCCGTAAACCGTTGGCCACTTACCTCTATTGATTGTTGGCGACGTTAGCAAGCCGTTGCGTTAATAGCCTCAAGATGATGTTGTTGTACTTTTCCCTGATATGTTTTTCTTCCCCAGTAGAAAACACTGACATGCTACGTCCGTTATCCGCAAGTCCGTTTCCGAGCAACACTAGCCCTTCTTGGCTGGTAGGGTTTCTTTCGCTATCTGAGACTTCTCTTTGGACTGAGAGACGCTCCCTATAGCCAAAGATGTGTCAGAAACGATTGGCTTGATTAATTTGTTCCAAATAGCTCAGCTGCTAAACAGACCGACGAGAGAGACCATCTCGGCATAGCACAAGCCACCCGAACGTAGTCCCCTGACAGGGAGCAGAATCTGGACGCTCCATTAAGTGGCTTGCCATTAAATCACTTTAGCAGAGTAAACAGATACAGTGAGTTGACGGTAGGTGGCCGTGAAGGCTGTTTATGTGCGAAGGACGATTGAGCTGAAGCTTCACCTGGCTTTCTGGACAAAGGCCCGGACCGTTCCCTGCCTCCTCCAGCCTTCCCCACCCTAGTATCGTGCTTGTGACGTCCCTGGAAGACGTAAGTGGTGGCTCCAAGCCTGTCTGGTTGAACTCCAAAGCCCAAAGAGAGCGCTGGGTTTCAGGTTATTAATAGTCCGAGCCAACGGGTGTAGACATAATAGTCCAAAGTCCATTACTGGCCTGTCTGATTCGTAAGGAGTGCCCTTATCATTGGCCCATGATGACCTGGTCCATCCCGCTCTTGAGCTTGTTCCAGTAAATGCACCCATGCTATTGATAGGTTAAGTCTTGTTCTGGTCGGTGCTGAGACAAAGCTAGGAGCTTCTCCATCCTTACACAATGACCCAAGAGTCCCGGTTGTCCTTTAGACCATTGAAATGAAGCTGGAGGACCGTTCCAAGAATGGCCGGTTAACCTTGTCTGGATTAGAGTGACCTTGCCTCCTCTCTCCGACCTTTCCGGCAAAGAAACCGGGCAGCTAGCTGTGCTAATCAGCCAATACAACCAATCCCCAAACTGGAGTCTACATCACATTGAGGAATGGACCAAGCGGCTACACCAAGTGCTTAGAGCTCAGCTTCTGGAAGTGCCTTCGGAAGACCGAGTGACCAAGAGTTTCCGGGAAAGCCAAGCCCAAGATATGGCAGATGTCACATCGGATTTGTCCCGTCACATAGCCGATGTTCCAACTGTGGCCTTTGCCCCTTGGTGGAACAGATTTCTGCTCCCTGGACCACCTGGACACACCAGATGAGGATGGATAGCCACTCAAATCCCAGTTTCAGTGGCACGTAGCTCACATCCCAGCAGAGCCCACTCAATTCCACAAGCAGTGGAGGACCAATGACCAATTTTTTGAGATATGGTATCTAGATATGAGATTAAGAAGGTAGTATGTTTTTATTTTTTATTGGCTATTCATCCTCATCTGGTGTGTCCTGGTGGTCCAGGGAGCAGAAATCTGTTCCACCAAGGGGCAAAGGCCACAGTTGGAACATCGGATATGGGACAAATCCAATCTGACATCTGCCATATCTTCAGCTTGGCTTTCCCGGAAACTCTCGGTCACTCGGTCTTCCGAAGGCACTTGCAGAAGCTGAGCTCTAAGCTCTTGTGTAGTCGTTTGGTCAATTCCTCAATGTGATGTAGACTCCAGTTTGGGGATTGGTTGTATTTGCTGATTAGCACAGCTAGCTGCCCGGTTTCAATTGTCCAGAAAATTTGGCTTGTAAATTGATCTTTGACGGAAAGGTCGGAGAGAGGACGCAAGGTCACTCTAGTCCAGACAAGGTTAGAAACTCTTTATATACTTGTATATACGTCAGGTTTACGATAAGGACGTGTCGGCTGGACGTCGCTTCTTAGACTAGTCACTGGACACTGTCCAGGCTTGCTGTGAAAGGCCTCTAAGAGCTAAAAGAGGCTTTGATGGAATCAGGCCAAAACCCGCATTCCCAGTACGCTGAAAGGAAGAGAGCGTAAAGTCCTGCTAAGCCTGGGGACATGGGGGGGTGGCATGCTGCCCTGGTCTCATTCATTAGCCACACAGATAACCACTGAGTAACTGATGTTTGGTTCCAAACCCTTCTCTTGGACTTACGATGGACGTTGTCCCGGAGCCGTGTGCTGTCCGTTACAAGGCGCGAGTTTTTACCGAGGCCTGTTCCTGAGAACTGGCTCTAACGATCCGGTTCCAGCCCAGACTGAAATACTAACCAAGCCGCCAGTGTCCAGGGGGGTCCGAATGCCAGGGGTAATATCAGATAAACTAATAACCCTTGATTGGAAAGGTTATCTCGTCCCAAGCCCGTCTTCTGTTTCCAGTTATGATTGACCCAGGGGACGTTGGCTTTTAACTGTCCGTGTTCGGTTGTTACGGCACGGCCCTGTTTGGCTTAAAGCAGGCTCAAAGGGTTGCGGTGCTGTTGGGAAGGAGGATAAAGGTGACCGGGATCAATAACTGATGATAAATTTAGACTGATATGATCAATATTTATTGAGCTACACATACAGAAGTCTGTCTCTCAGTATGGAGTCGGGCCGCCATGTTTGCTAACCCAACACGCCAGACGTCTCGGTATGGAGCTGTAGAGGTTCCTAATGGTGTCCTGTGATAATCCATCCCATGCAGCTTGAACATCCTCACACAGTTCCTGCAGATGGTGCGGTAGGGGTGGAGGTGGAGGGACACCAGGCCTTCTAAACTCCGTTCATCTTGGTGCTGACCACGGTGCCTCCACACATGGATTCGTTGGGCATCTCCCCCAAGACTAAAGCGGGACTGGTCACTGAAGATGACCCGCTGCCATTCTGAGTCACTCCATGACAGTCTGGTACGACACCACTGCAGTCTTTGGTGACGGTGACGTGGTGTTAAGGACAGTCGTGGTAACGGTCTGTGTGCATGTAGTCCTGCGTGGTGCAGCCGTGTGTACCTTGCCATATCTACTGATGGGCCAAGCTGGTGGTCTCTGCTTTGACCTCCTGTGAGGAAAGATACCAGCACATGGAATACTTTAGGATTACCAATCTGTCCATGCTTGAGGAAGCAGGGGATGACCATTGGATCATCACTACCATCTGGTCACGTTAACGTTAATTTAATCGCTAGGCAACCGTAGATATAATTCCCCCTACTGTTACAGGATGCTTCGGTTAACCGAGGGGACTCCGTCGACATCCTTTCCCGAAGGGCAACGATCGTAGTCTTGATTACAGCTGGAGTCTGGCTCTCTTTAGAAGGACTGCAGGTGGGCCGTGCCGCGGTATCTGTGACTCCTGGACATGCTTTCCTGAGAGGAATTAACTAATCGGATTAGCGGTCTGAAAAAACCCTCCCCAAGAGCCATCTGCTAAGCAGTGCTCGGCGGCTTGAGCTCGGGGCTACGTCAGTGCATCCCCTGGAGCCGAAGCGATGCAGCCTAATTAGCACACTATAGCGAGTCTCGCCGCTTCTCAGCCATGCTAGCCGGTATGCAGGGGACCCACATACTCGAGCTGGTACTGAATTAATTCTTACTCAAAGTTTTACGCAAAAGTTTCGTACGACAGACGGGATAGGCTTCGGAATCTAGAATGCCGGACATACGGTGGAGGTGGATTTGGTGGGTGCTGAGTGTCTTACTGTTGACGGGACATGTCTACGTGGACGCAGGTATGTATATCGGGAGTTCAGTGGAATGTTTATGTCGTTGTTTCCGTCGTTTTCTCACCTTGAGTTTAATTTCACGTAGCTGTGGTGCATTCCTCATGAAATTTCGGTGGAAATTCTGGGTCGATGCCGGAATTCCAATTTTTTATGAATGTGTTTGCCGATGCCGCTACATAACTACACCTGATATTGGCACCATGTTATTTAGGTAAGCTATATGTAGGGGTTTAGCAAGCGTTGCCTGCCTAATATCAGATTTTAATATCAGTCAAATTATTATTATGAATTATTTGATAATTGCCAGTGATTTAAAATTTTAGAAGATGCCAAAATGCCTATATGATTTTGACAAACATTACACATCCCTAATTTTCAAATAGAGGTACAAGGTTTCCATGACGGCAAACGTACCTTCGTATTTTTATACGATCTATATCCCGGTTCGGCTTGGTTCTGGAACTGATTGTAAGTACTCCTTAAAATAATAGAAGTGGAATAATAAAAAATCTACAAGGTCATTATGTGTTCCATGCCTTTCCACAGATGCCTCCCTCGGGGTTCGCCATGAGCTGGAAAGCAGCCACTCAAGTTCTGGGACTGTGGCAAGTCAGATGGTGGTCCCGAAGATCAGCCAGGCTTTGGGTTCCACATCTGGAGAGGGCAGAGGTGCCTTGTCCAGAAGGAAACGGGATATACTCTTCCCTAATGGTGTAAAGCTCTGCTCTCAGGAGACTGTAAACCAAGCCCTGCAGAATCATCTGGAGTACTTTCATCTTCGAGGTGAGGCTGGAAACCGGCGCTTGCCATCCAAAGCTTCTATAGCTCAGTGGCTGCGGTGGGGGTGGATGGTGTTTGAAGAACGTTCGAAGACCGGTTCCTTCACGTTGTGCCTTTCATTGTGGGCAGAAGGGTTGAGGCTATAAATGTCCAGAGAGTGTAGTGTAGACCACCGCGGAGAGATGTTTCTTGGAACCGGGGAACAGGACGAACCATGGTTCCACGGTTGTAAAGACCAGTCGTCGTGAGTTTGTAGCTATTGTTCCTGCAAGGTCATAAGAACTAGATCAACATGGAGGCTCTGCTAGAGTGCACTCATTCACCAGGGAGTGCTGGAGCCTATCCCAGTGGGCGATACCAGTGCCCCTTTGGGCGGAAGGCAGGAAACACCCAGGACAGGCCACCAGTCCATCGCAGGCAGGGCATCCACTAGAGTTCAGTGTGTTGTTTGCCCAGCATCCTGCTGTATATCCCTCGTGGGCTGGGGGTCAGGGAACCAGCCTTGTGACCGGTGGGTGGTTGGTTCAATTCCCTGTACTGACTGTAACGACTGAAGTGCCCTTGAGCAAGGCACCTAACCCCCAACTGCTCACCTCACGATGGGTTAAATGCGGAAGACCAATTCCTCTGTGTTTGGCACAACATGGCCGAAAAAAAAATGGCCCAGGATTGGTCATCCAGTCTTGCCTGCTGTTCCTGATCTACAGGCTAACAAATAATGTCTCCCTAGCCGTAACGCTAGCTTCCTGCCATCCCAACAGAAGCGATATTCCGAAATAGCCTTCCGAAATCAACCCTTAAGCACTTCCTCTTTGTCAAACGTCCCTTCTTTCTTCGGAATATCTTTTCGGAAGTTGGTTTTCTTAACCAGACACTCCCTAGCATGTTTACAACAGACGTAGCACCAGCTACGATTTCCTTTCGGCCTCTGCTGTCACCCGTTCTTGGTTCTACGGATTCCGCATGCAGCCCCTGGACTCCTGAGAGCTCACGTACGAGTGAAAGCCCATGAGTAAGCGTTCCTGTTTTTGTCCCTTCCAATAACGTTCTCTCGTTCTGCTCGTTCTCTTTCTTCGTCCCATCCCTGTGGCTGATCCCGCCGCCGCTGCTGCCGTCGCTATGCTGCCCGAAACCCTCAGCCTACACACTATAGACGCTTTGGGACTGCCAGGAAAAAGTGAGCCCCGGTGCCCCCTCCCAGCAGTCCTGCTACTCCTCACGCTGTCCCACTTCGGCAGGCAGATGTTAGAGGAGCGTCCTAGCAAGGCTCGGTGCTCCCGTTTGTTTTTCCACATGTCTTTGGTCACACATGTCCAAACAGGCCCGGTGAACGGGTGAGGAAAGTAAAGGGGAGAGCCGCGAGCACGTCTGGAACAACTGACGCATGGAGGCCGAGCGGATCGGCCAAATCTTTCCGTTATGTCGGAGGGTGCTTTCGTTATTTTCCCTCCTGAAATAGTCATCCATCATACGGCATGTTGTAGGGTGATGCTTGGCCCGAGTAATGGCTCCCTTCTGTCCATCACAGAGTCCGTTTACAGAACGCACCGGGCCCAGCGGGCAAACCGATGTGCTTCGCTGCTCCGGCCGGTACACAGGAAATCATCTAGAAATGATATTTGGCTCTGAACTGCAACGTCTGCTCGAATATCACCTCACGTTTCGGGCCGGCGCTGCCGTTCGGTTGAGTCTGGAGGGACACAGAAGCTCTTGGGTTGAGAGTACATGTCTGAGAACATGGACGTCCTGCTCAACCTCACAGGACCTTCTAAGAAACCTGTGTATAAGCATACCAGTGTCCTCCAAGCATGGTCGTCTGTACACATCACCCAGCTTTCTGAAAATGAATGTTGTTGGTCACGGTTGGGCTGTTTCTGATCACTGGGCATGGACAACGGCCATCACTGCTGTAGACTGAGAGCTGGTCCATTTTTGTCTTTGGCATTTGGTCCAGTCTGGTCCGTTCTCTGCCACCTCATGCCCAATGCAATTAATTCGGTACACCTCCTACCTCATCTACCCTCAGTGTCCATCTTATCAGCTCCCCTGACCATACAGGACACTCTGTAGGTGTACAGGTCCAGACTGTAGTCCATCTGTTTCTCTGTATACTCTATTACCCTGTTCTACAATGGTCAGGACCCCCACAGGTCCCCCGCAGGACCACCAGGAACAGGTGTGACTTCTTCTCAAAGCAGTTGATTAGATGTGTAGAACACCAGTTCCATCGTTTCTACTCCATTTCACTTTGCTGGTTTCCCAGACCTCCAAAGTTCGGTTCTCAGAGTTGGTTTAGCATGTTCTTCCTCTCACCATCCAAAAAACCTCAAACAACGTCCGGTGGCGGTGAGGTCTGGACTCTGGGGTGGTCAGTCCATTGTTCTGAGTTCTTGTGGGACGTGTCTGCACTCTCCTTTTCTCAGTGAGGGGCTTCTAGAACAGCTACACCTCCTTTCAGACCTCCATAGCGTTGGTGTCTTCTCACAGTGGAAGGATGGACAGGAGCCCCCGTGGAGGTTCTCAGATCTGAAGCAGGAGTTTGAAGTTTGATGGTCTCCTCTCTCTCTCAGAGATGAAAGCTTTAAGGGCTGTTTATTTGATGGGGACGGTGTTGGTGGGTGTTCCAGGTGGTTGTTAGGAGTACCAGTTCCTTGTATCTTTTTTGAACTGTTGTTTTTTATTTTTATTGAATTTTTTTTTATTAGATATATAAGCAAACAGTCAGTAACGTCTGTACTTGTGGGCCTGTATTCCTCAGTGTGTCAGGAGACTGTGTGGGAGGCATTTAAGATCTTCTGGGACAGGCTGCCCGAGAAAGACGAGTACCAGCTGTGGATCAGCAGGTGCCAGAACGGCAGCTTTAGTGTTTTTGACATCGGCAGGAGCTTCAGCCAATCGCCCGAGCATCTTGCGCTCGTCTCTAGCGTAAGTAAACAGGAGCCTTAACACTCGCCCTGGAGACTGTCTACACAACTCTAGCAGACACACACATGATTAGTGCATTGTATCCGTGTATTCTGGACATGTGACTGCACCTGATTGGTTTTCCCTTCTGATTTCAGAGAGTGGCGATGACAACGACAAGGTGAGTTCCCACGTTTTCACTGGCACCCCTACATGGCACGCCTCACACACTCACAGTCGTTCTCTACAACGGATACTCCAATGCCAGGCTAATCTCTATCTGCCACATTTGTATTGTAAGGTCAGCTCATGTTTACCGGCTTCTACAGTGTTTATAAAAAAGAACGTTTCATTTTCAGGCTGGCATGAGGTAGAAAACTGGTTTACTGGTTTACGGAGAAATGCGGTTGAGTGGACAATGGTGGGGTCATATAAAGACCCTTATTAAATGCTCTACCGAAGGTTCTAAATTTTCCGTTTCATAAACCATGAGGTGAGTGATCTGTCTTGAGTGCACGCCAGCATCCGACCAGTATATGTGCCAGTTGTGCCATGTAGGCCCGAGTCCACTCTAGGAACCGGCAAGTACATGTGCTGGTTGTGCCAAGTAGGCCCGAGTCCGCACTAGGATCCAGCAAGTACATGTGCCGGTTGTGCCATGTAGGTCCGAGTCCGCTCTAGAATCCGGAAAGTACATGTGCCAGTTGTGCCAAGTAGACCCGAGTCCACTCTAGGATCCGGCAAGTACATGTGCCGGTTGTGCCATGTAAGCCCGAGTGCGTTCTAGGATCCGGCAAGTACATGTGCCGGCTGTACCATGTAGGCCTGAGTCCGCTCTAGGATCCGGCAAGTACATGTGGCGGCTGTACCATGTAGGTCCGAGCCCGCTCTAGGATCCGGCAAGTACATGTGCCGGTTGTGCCATCTAAGCCCGAGTCCGCTCTAGGATCTGGCAAGTACATGTGCCGGTTGTGCCATGTAGGCCCAAGCCCGCTCTAGGATCCGGCAAGTACATGTGCCGGTTGTGTCATGTAGGCCCGAGTGTGTTCTAGGATCCGGCAAGTACATGTGCCGGTTGTGCCACGTAGGCCCGAGTCCGCTCTAGGATCTGGCAATTACATGTGCCAGTTGTGCCATGTAGGCCTGAGTGCGCTCTAGGACCCGGCAAGTACATGTGCCGGTTGTGCCATGTAGGCCCGAGTGCGCTCTAGGATCCGGCAAGTACATTTGCCGGTTGTGCCATGTAGGCCCGAGTCCACTCTAGGATCTGGCAGGTACATGTGCTGGTTGGGCCAAGGAGGCCTGAGCTCCATCTAGTATCCGGCAAGTACACGTGATGGTTGGGCCTAGTGGGCCTGAGTTCCATCCAGCATCCAGTATACATGCTAGTTGTGCCCTGTAGACCTGAGTGCACTCCAGTGTCTGGCAAGTAGTGCATGTGCCGGTTGTACCATGTAGGCCTTAGATCTACTTCAAATGTTCCAAATGTTTATATACCTCATTAAACAGAGATCTGATTAACTAATGACTGCATGCTAATATGGCAGATACAGGTCAGACTGCAAAACCCTCGATATCTTTAAACCAGTAGTTGTTAAACTAGTCCTAGGATCAGACATCAGTCTGTATTTAAGAACCACTGCTTCAGCGAAACACCTTCACTCCGTCATTCCATCTCCTCCTAACGCACCCACAGACACACACAAACACACTTCCCCATGTTCCACCTTGTCCCAGTGATGTAGCACTGTATTCACACAATTCCATGTTTGTGTTGCACCAGCGAGCCCACCCTCTCATGGCAACCCGAGTGCAGGTAGGGTCTATTGACCTCCACGGGCACCACGGTGTCCATAAGCCGGTTAGCAATGCGTAAACAACATCATGCTAACGGGTCCCCATTAGTTTCCATGCATTGTTAGCCACGTTAGCATGTTTTCGTGACCTGTTCTCATTCGCGTAGTCTTTCAATACTGTAATAGGTCCTACACAGTGGTCTTCCATCCATCCAACTCTTATATCTACTGTGACCATGGTGGGCTAACTCCGCGGTAAAGGACCAGCCTTTTACTGAGTCAGCTAAGCAGGCTGACGTTCGCCAGCACTGATCCTTTGCCGATGAAATTACCCCTCGCTAGCTGATGCCTGTAAACCTCCCTGCTTATTAAAAAACTAGAACTAGATTTGTGTATGACGCTGTACGTTCAAATATTCCATATGCTAATGAAATAATGTATTTGGCTTAAATCTTGTGATGCTGACTGGTCCGGATTTAGGTCCGGATGAGCACTAAATATTTTGGTAATGGTCTTTTTTTTTCCTCCACAGCCAGCAGACAACATCATCTCCTACGAAAGCTAATATCATCGTCACCACAACTGAGAAAGGTTTGTTTTACATCAGCTAGTAGATTTTAGCGGCCATGCCGATTAGCCAGCAGTTCATCACTGCCGTAGTGTTCGGACGTTGAGCCATTAGTCTTATTCGGACGGGCTTGGTTGAACCATGGGGTGGTGGGGTAATGCAGTTTTACCCCAGGGCGATTGACGGTTGTGTCATGTAGGCCCGAGTCCGCTCTGGCATAAGCGAGTACATGGGAGTGGTTGTGTCGTTGTAAGCCATTGCCGTCTGCTCTAGGATCCGGCAAGTACATGTGCCGGTTGTGTCATGTAGGCCAGAGTCCGCTCTAGGATCTGGCAATTACATGTGCCGGTTGTGCCATGTAGGCCCGAGTCCGCTCTAGGATCTGGCAATTACATGTGCCGGTTGTGCCATGTAAGCCCGAGTCCGCTCTAGGATCCAGTTGCAGTAATGCAGTTTTACCCCAGGACGATTGACTCGGCTGGGATACGAAACCTTGGCATAAGCGATATGGGAGTGGCTACTTGTTTTAGCCACTGCCGTCACCTCCAGTAGGCAAGGCTAGGTTACAGTTGGACCCCTGCGGAGGATGAAGTGAGTGTTGTTTGCCCCCGACTTGAACGACCCGGTGTATCTGTGCCAGGATATGACGGAATATTTACCTAACTGCCGGGGAATAATAAGACCTGAGGTTATTTTGGTGGCTCATTTTACAGGTACAGGTAGAGGGCACCAGAATCTACTGACGTGGGAGCTTTCAGTCAATCAAAATTACGTTAGGATCCGGCAAGTACATGTGCCGGTTGGGCCTAGTAGGCCTGAGTTCCATCCAGTATCCAGTAAGGACATGTGCCGGTTGTGTCATGTAGGCCCGAGTCAGTCTAGGATCCGGCAAGTACATGTGCTGGTTGGGCCTAGTGGGCCTGAGTTCCATCCAGCATCCGGCAAGTACACGTGCTGGTTGGGCCTAGTGGGCCTGAGTTCCATCCAGTATCCGGCAAGTACACGTGCTGGTTGGGCCTTGTGGGCCTGAGTTCCATCCAGTATCTGGCAAGTACACGTGCTGGTTGGGCCTAGTGGGCCTGAGTTCCATCCAGTATCCGGCAAGTACATGTGCTGGTTGGGCCTAGTGGGCCTGAGTTCCATCCAGCATCCGGCAGGTACATGTGCTGGTTGGGCCTAGTGGGCCTGAGTTCCATCCAGTATCCGGCAAGTACACGTGCTGGTTGGGCCTAGTAGGCCTGAGTTCCATCCAGTATCCGGCAAGTACATGTGCTGGTTGGGCCTAGTAGGCCTGAGTTCCATCCAGTATCCGGCAAGTACATGTGCTGGTTGGGCCTAGTGGGCCTGAGTTCCATCCAGTATCTGGCAAGTACACGTGCTGGTTGGGCCTAGTGGGCCTGAGTTCCATCCAGTATCCGGCAAGTACACGTGCTGGTTGGGCCTAGTGGGCCTGAGTTCCATCCAGCATCCGGCAAGTACATGTGCTGGTTGGGCCTAGTGGGCCCACCTCCCCATGTAAAACTGGTACTCTCCGTACCGGGCTTTTCCCTCATGTTCACACTTCCCATAAAAGTTCCTTAGAGCCAACAGCACTTTCATTTCGGAATCTCGTACAGTACACACTCCCGGAACTTTTTCCCTCATGCAAAAACGGAAAACTCGACGGTAAAAAGCCATGAATGAAGGAATGGGGAGCGGTTTTTCCGGCTCCTCTCAAAACCCTGGTACGACAGTCTTACAAAACAGACTCCTGTTAACTTTGCCCACTCGTGAAAACTCCAAGCTCAATAAAAACAGGAGAGCGCGTTTCATTAACGGCATTAACGACACACCACTTACCGTCCCCAGTAATGAATCAGCCTCTGTTCGTACACGAGCCCTTCCGGCAATTTTGCGGGAATTGTGCTAGAGCTCACGCGGGTAAATTGCATCATCAGGCACACTGCGGTTTCGTCTCCAGCTGGCATTAACACTCGACCTGTTCCCGCTTATTTACCACTACGTTCCTGCGGCGAATGTCTCAAAAGGGCTCTAGCCTTACAGGAATGCTTCCTCCCAATATCCTTGAACTGGGAACAACGAACGAAGTAGGCTTCGTGAAGTGAAGCACTGGAGGCAGCCTGAGGAGCCCTTATTCAGTGATGGTTATTTACCACACTGGGTTTATACCCATCCTGTTCATCAGATTGACTAAAGCCATTAGTCGGCATGAGGCACGGTGGCTCAGGACCTACGCCGCTCTCAGAATAGCCGGTAATCCATCTTAGTCAGTGGTGTCTGACAAATGGACGGTATCAGTATCCACGGACCTACGGTTGGGAACCCTCAGGGAACTGTCTGAATGTCATGCCAGCTCTGGAAAGAAAGGACATCGACACAAACAGGTGGTTACATCATGCCGTCCCGCCCTCTCCTTTTAATTGGCTGATCAAGTTTTGTCTTTCGTAAGTCATGCGTACCTCTCGGGATCAGACGTTCATTGCGAGAGCGTCTTGAGAACGTCTCCTGAAGGTTCACTCTGGAGTAGGCCGCTCGAAAAACCGTCTAGTCCTCAGACGGTTTGCACGTCTCTTTCCGTCGAAGGTCAAACGGTAATTGATTCCCCCATCTCTTCCCCTCCCTCTCTCACATTCTCTCTTTCAGTTGAATCCATAACTTCTCCACTGACCAAAGCTCCGGCACCAGACCCAAGGGGGGACTCCTCACGACGTACCTCCGAACAGACAACAGTTGCTCCAAAAGAGGCTACAGCTACAACAGCTCAAGTAATCCCGGTCTCCGGTATGGCTCCAGACCTGGAGGTCACTCTGGAGGTCACCCCTAAGCCTGGTCTTACCCTCACCTTTGAGGACTCGCAAGGGATAAGCCCCAGTTCACCGACACAAGTCGCCGGTCAGGCAACTGATCAGATAAGCCCCAGCACTGAACTGGAAGTGAACCAGGAAGCCCCTGAGGAAAGTACCAGTGAAACGTCAACAGTGGCTCCTGGAGATGGAGAAGATGGGGTTATTTCAGAAGCTACAACTGTTGAAGCTCCAGGTCCTGGTTTAGTGGAAACCCCAGCAGGCACACCTGAAGGACCTTTCCCGGGAACTGATGTCACCCACAAGCCTCCAACAGAAGCAGCAGTACAGTTTTTACCTAGCCCTACTGTACATAACACACCTGAACCCACTGAAGACGAGCAACAGGTGGTGGACACAACTGGACAACCTCCGTCAGTGGACTCATCTGTTACCTCAGTAACTGAACCATCCAACACTGATAGTGATGGCTCCTTAGCTGAGGACGAAACAACACCTGTGTCCGTAGTAACTCTAGAGGTGGCAAAGAGTTTAGAGGAGGACTCACCTGAAGACACCAAGGATACGGAATCATCAGAGGGGTCTGAAGAAGATGTGGCTTTGGCCCCTGACACTGACGAGGATAAGGAGAGTGAGGTTGAGGATGTCACATCTGAGCCTGACAGTGAGGTGGAGGACACAGCCGAGACAACCATGGCTACCGAGGAAGAACAGACTGTCAATGTTTCCGAAGAGGAAGAAGAACCTGGATGGGTAGAAGCTCCACCTGAAGCTCCTACCAATGAGGTATCTTTAGAAGAGACTACAACTGTGGTTGAAGACATTCCGATCGCTGCCATTAAAGAGAGACCAGCTGATGACTCTGAGAGTAAACCTGGAGATACAGCAGATACAGACCTACCTGAACCTGCTACAGAGGAACCCAGAGAGATGGTCACAGATGCCACAGACCATGTAGAACCAGCGACCGGTTCTGCAGGGGTTACACCTGAGGTCATACGTGATGTTGTTGAAGATTACAGAACTGATGCCACATCCGGCACTCATGTTGTGGAGGACACAGTTACGGTTGGACCTGATGCTATTGCTGAAGATGCCACATCTGCGGTCATACCTGATGCTGATGTTGAAGCTGACACACCTGATACATCTTTAGTATCTGATATACCTGACACTGAAGATAGCACACCTCAGGTTATACCTGAAACCAACATCGAACCTGATGATACACTTGATGTCATCATACCTGAGGTCATCCCTGACATTAAAGATGATGTACCTGAGGTTATACCTGACACTGAGGAGAGCACACAGGTTATGCCTGAAGCTAATGTCGAACCTGAGGTCATCCCTGATTCCAAAGATGTTGAACCTAAGGTCTTCCCTGATTCCAAGGATGGCACACCTGAGGTCATCCCTGATTCCAAAGATGTTAAACCTGAGGTCATCCCTGATTCCAAAGATGTTGAACCTGAGGTCATCCCTGATTCCAAAGATGGCACACCTGAGGTCATCCCTGATTCCAAAGATGGCACACCTGAGGTCATCCCTGATTCCAAAGATGGCACACCTGAGGTCATCCCTGATTCCAAAGATGGCACACCTGAGGTCATCCCTGATTCCAAAGATGGCACACTTGAGGTCATCCCTGATTCCAAAGATGGCACACCTGAGGTCATCCCTGATTCCAAAGATGGCACACCTGAGGTGACCCCTGATTCCAAAGATGTTGAACCTGAGGTCATCCCTGATTCCAAAGATGGCACACTTGAGGTCATCCCTGATCCCAAAGATGTTGAACCTGAGGCCAACCCTGATTCCAAAGATGACACACCTGAGGTCATCCCTGATTCCAAAGATGACACACCTGAGGTCATCCCTGATTCCAAAGATGGCACACCTGAGGTCATCCCTGATTCCAAAGATGGCACACTTGAGGTCATCCCTGATTCCAAAGATGGCACACCTGAGGTCATCCCTGATTCCAAAGATGTTGAACCTGAGGTCATCCCTGATTCCAAAGATGTTGAACCTGAGGTCATCCCTGATTCCAAAGATGTTGAACCTGAGGTCATCCCTGATTCCAAAGATGGCACACCTGAGGCCAACCCTGATTCCAAAGAGGGCACACCTGAGGCCAACCCTGATTCCAAAGAGGGCACACCTGAGGCCAACCCTGATTCCAAAGATGACACACCTGAGGCCAACCCTGATTCCAAAGATGTTGAACCTGAGGTCATCCCTGATCCCAAAGATGTTGAACCTGAGGCCAACCCTGATTCCAAAGATGATGTACCCAAGGTTATATCTGACACTGACTTTAGCACATCTGAGGTTATACTTGATACTAATGTTGAACCTGAGGTCACCCCTGATTCCAAAGATGTTGAACCTGAGGTCATCCCTGATTCCAAAGATGACACACCTGAGGTCACCCCTGATTCCAAAGATAGGACACTTGAGGTCATCCCTGATTCCAAAGATGACACACCTGAGGTGATACCTGACACTGAAAATAGCAAACCTGAGGTTCTACCTGATACTAACGTAGACCCAGACAGCACACCTGATGTTGAACATGGCACACCTGAGGTCAATCCTGATACTAAACATGATGTACCCAAGGTTATACCCGACACTACTGATAGCACACCTGAGGCTAAACCTGTCACTGATGACGACACACCCAAAGTTATATCTACTACTGGTGATGACACACCTGAGGTCATACCTGGTTCTAAAGAGGATGTACCCAAGGTTATACCTGACACTGCTGATAGCACACCTGAGGCTAAACCTGTCACCGAGGTCATACCTGGTACTAAAGATGATGTGCCTGTGGTTATATCTGGCACTGAGGATCACCTACAAGAGGCCGTACCTGATTCTGTAGGTGATACTCTTGGAACAGGTAGTGTGGAATCACCCTCTGAAACACCTGCGGAGAAGACACCTGAGGTTCCTGAAGACACAACCTCACCTGAAACTGTGGTGATTGAAGAGGCCCCGCCTCCTCCCGTCATCACAGAACTGCCTGAATTAACCGAGGCACCTGAAGCTGAGACGTTTGAAAACACAACTTCACACTTACCTGAGACTGTGACACCCGAGGACCTCCCTGAAGTCACGGAGAACATCCCTGAAGTTACTGAGGCCCCTCAGGACTCACCTGAAGTGACGAAGACACCTGAGATTTCTGAGTCCCCGACTTCCTTCAGTTCATCCTTAACTGAAACAGTAGCGGGTGAGGGCTCACCTGAAGTGCCTACAGACGAGTATACACCTGTACAAACAGATGTGCCCAAACTTACTGAAATGCTGCCTGATGCCTCACCAGGGACTTCCGTACCTGAGCGTGCCTCTGAGGCACCTCTGGAAATAGACACATCAGCAGGTGACACACCTACACCATCAATCAAAGTCGAGGAAAGTACAGCGGCCCTAAATGAACTAACAACCGACACACTAAGAAACACCTGGTCAACGTCACTACAAACAACCACACGGGAGATCTCCAACGACATTGGAGATGAAAATAACATGGTGAGTATCCACTCCGTATGACGTAGGTAGTTATGTGGTGTAGAAGGATCAGGGCTACCAGGTGGCACAACCAGTACCGTCTCGGTATGGAGCTGTAGAGGTTCCTAACGGTGACCGGTGATAATCCGTCCCATGCAGCTTGAACATCCTCACACAGTTCCTGCAGATGGTGCGGTAGGGGTGGAGGTGGAGGGAAACCAGACCTTCTAAACTCTGTTCATCTTGGTGCTGACCATGGTGCCTCCCCACAAGCGGGACTCGTCACTGAAGACGACCCGTCACCATTCTGAGTCACTCCATGACAGTCTGGTACAACACCACTGCAGTCTTTGGTGACGGTGACGTGGTGTTAAGGACAGGCGTCGTAAGGTCAGCCTGCATGTAGTGCCACAGGCATCCATGACTAGGAGAGCCCAATTGGCCTTGCTCTTGCTGGGTGGGTAGCCAAAGCTTCCTCATGTCTCCGAAGAAGCCATGTGCTAGCCTTGACCCTCCCTCTCATCTTGGTAGTACTGTGGGACTGGGGGAGACCTAGCAAGTGGTGGAGCCACATGGAGAAAGCCGGTTACTCCCCCAAACCTCTACCTAACTCATTTGCTCAGGGAATTTGGTTTCTTGGTTCTTCATCTAACATTTTAACGTGACAAGTTTTCTCTTTTGGCCAGATCGGCAACGAAATCGACGATATTATTCCACGACCCGTACGGCCGACGGTGGATCACGTGGTGGAACTGAGCATCAAACTGAAAGGGGAGACGTACGACGATGCTCTCCGAGACCCGTCAAGCTTTCACTACCAGCGTCTGTCCCAGCAGTTCATCGAAAAGGTGGGTCGTAGACTCCGTGTACAAGACGTCCTCGAGTGTTCATCTGGACCCGGGCCCGGCAGCCCAACCCCAGATTCACCCACTTTAAAGGGGAGCTCTGAACTGCTCTCAGATCAGCACCGTAGAGGAACAGCCACATCTGGAAATGTTCATCTTAATTTAGCAGACCTAGATTTTAGCAGGATCTGAGCAACAAATTGACCTATAAGTCTCTCTGGAAACACTGATGAAGCCCAAACCCAGATGAATGTAGTCCCAAAGCAGGGCTCCAAATCTAGGGCTACGTCCGAGAGGGTTTCGGTGGGGGGGGGTCCTGGATTGTGCAGGACTGTAGCCCTCCAGTTCTTAGAGGCTACATGCTTGACGCGTGGCCAGAAATCAACATCGGGATATTCTGGCGATCTGGGCCCAACCTGTGGCCATAAACACATTCTCCGTTCTTCTCTCCGCACCTTGTGCCTCTCCAAGTTGTACTGCTCTACTTCTCCATCATCCCTTCTTTCAACCACCGTCCCTTTTTTTTCCCTTGCTGTATTATAAAAGCACATTACATAGCCCGACTAGCGTTCGGATGGAGCGAGGGCTTCGGATGGTCTTCCCGGCCAGGTAAATGACACATGTAGGGGAAACTCCACCTACGTATAGTATATATACCGGGACGGTCCGTATGGGAGAACCTGTTGTGCACAAGGTTGCCATAAATTACCTTTTCGGGGTTAAGGGAACCGGCAACTCTGGAAAACTGTCAGGGTATGCTAGGAAAGACAATGTTCATTCCCAGATGTATTCCCATTTCTCAGGATTTCATCATGTTGAGAAGTCCTGGCCTCTGGAAATTCCCTAATATTCATTTCACACTACCTCTCCTGCTCTCTCTGTCAATCTCTCTCTCTCTCTCTCTCTCTACAGATTGAAGACGCCTTTGAGAAACTTCCAGGGTTCAAGAGTGTTTTCATCCTTGAGTTCAGGTAAGGCCCGACACCGTTGACTTACGTAACGCAAATCCGACAAAGCAGGATACCGGTTGCTATGCTAAACGTTTGGTTCTCCTTTCCCTTTAGGCCCCAGAAGGACGTTCAAGGGTGAGTAGCCTGTTTTCCATTTTGAACCCCCCATTCCGACCTACATAGGGACCTGACGTTCCTGCACCTACATTGAGATATGGCCGTTTACGGCTCATGGTTCACACACTGCAATCCCGAACAGGCTGTCCGATGCTAATCCGGGGGAACGCTGAAGTCGCACTTTTAGTACCTGTGCAAAATTACATGAGAGGGTGATAAATCCAGAACCTGGCCGGAGCATTGTTCCCTTCGCTGCCGTATCGCCCGGCAGCTGCAGGAACTCCGAGGCCATTGCTCCTCCCAACCGGCTAATGAGAAATTCATGTGGCTCTCCGAGGGACGCTGAAAGCTAAGCCCTTTTGTTTTACCTTCCATATTGTTTCCTGAGAATCTGGGCTCATGAGTGGGGGTTAGCTTTTACGGGTTAGGTCTGTTCCTTGGTGTCCCATCACACCAGCGGCAGTACGCTCTATAGTACTGTGTCTGTAGGAGCCGTAGCCTGATGAGGTCCGCTAATAGCTTAGTAGCACCAAAGAGGAGATTAGATTAGAACCATTTTTGCCAGTTGGGCTTACACACATCTGTGCACCCACACACTGGTGAACAAACACTAGGGGGCAGTGAGCACACGTGTCTGGAGCGGTGGGCAGCCCTAACGAGTGCACATGGGGAGCTGTTGGGGGTTATGTGCATCGCTCAAGGGAACTTCAGTCATGTCGTTCCGGAATAGGGAACCCAACCGGCGACCTTCCAATCACAAGGCTGGTTCCTTAACCTCCAGCCACTGCCTAACAGTATATCAGTGCTGATATACGTCTGAGAAGTTAGCTAATATGAAAGTTGGCAGGAATTTCCGGAATCAAAGCTAGCATTTAGCAAACCGGGGGGATCTTTGAGCTACTGGCAATTCCTAATTTAGAAAGCTTTTGTGTTGGATGAGTAGGTTTTGAGCAATGAGCTAAGGCTAAAGCTAACCGTCGTTAAACGTAAGAAGATGCTAACAGCTGAGTGTTCATCTCTGCTAACGTCTCACAGAGTTTGGCGTTTTTGCGGATGCCAATGCCATAAACCTCCGCCCTGTTTCAGACCAACCTGCAAAAAAATTAATAAATCTAAAAAAAAAATTAAAACTTTGTCCATCTCTGGCCAAATTAGCCCCAAAAATTTGAACCTCCTGTAACAGTACTCGACCTTGCAATTCCACATGGTTCGTTCTCGTCTGATATTGCCTTTGCCGGAGTCGTACCACATTCTGACTCCCCTGAATTACACTTGTGGGTTCGGTTAATTGCACAAACGACCTATAGGTGGTTGGTGTAGCTCAGCGGATAACACCACTACATTTACATTTACGTTTACGGTATTTAGCTGACACTCTTATCCAGAGCGGCTTACAACGTTAATCACATTACAGGTGGGCCAGTGTGGTGTTAGGAGTCTTGCCCATGGACTCTTATTGGTGTAGCACAGCATAGTCACCCAGACCGGGATTCGAACCCCATTCTCCCACATGTGGTGTTGACTCCTTGGTGGGTAGTGGTGTTATCTGCTGAGCTACACCAACCACCACTACTCACCAAGTAGCCACCACTACATGTGGGAGACTGGGGTTCGAATCCCGGGCTGAGTGACTGAGCTGTGCTACACCAATAAGAGTCCTTGGGCAAGACTCCTAACACTACATTGCCTTGTACTTGTAATATTATTACCCTTGTAAGTCGCTCTGGATAAGATGTAAGATGTAAATGTAACCATGTATGTGCATTCAAATGCCAGTCAGGTTCTGGACCCTCAGCCCGTCATCTATTCAGCACAACTGTGCGAGGTCTCCAGAGGCAAGAAATTCCCATTCTTGCATTACACTGCTTTAAGGAATGGACATAGCTCCATCCCTTGTGTTCCTCAGTAGCACTGTTCCACACTGACTCCCTGTTCCCACTGTAGGACTGTCCTGAGGAGCTCTTCTGGAGTTGATCTTTTGGTTGATGGAGCCGGTTGTGCTTAGAAACGGCTGCTGAGCAGTGATTGGTTATTAGGAGTAACTAGCACAGCTAGCGAGATCCATTCTACACATTTAAGCACGACCCTGGGGGGCTTGGTGTCATTTTTAAGATGGGCTGTTACAAGGAAACCACTTTACGTGGGGCCAGTTATGTCTCAGGCAGATACGTAAATGAAACAGGTGGGGTTTGGTTTCGGGAGGGCACGAACACCGCCCAGGCAGACCACCAGTAGGGAGGATTCTTCGATCCGCCAGCAAGCAGAAGCAGCTCCCACAGTTTCGTTGTCCACCATCCAGAGACAGGTGACGCCTTTATTACAGACCCCTGTCTCTGGTCGCATTTCCGAGAGCTTAGCCGAAGGAAAGGTGGTGCCACGATGCCCATTACGTGTCCTGTCCATTGACAGCCACCCACCGTTACGGTAGCAGTGGTGCCGTGAATGAGAAACCTGGGCTGCTATAGACTGGAACGGTGTAGTCATAGTGTCCAACCCAGGTTCTGTTTGGAACCCAACGAAGGTCGGGTTTGAGGATGGAGGCCTCGTGGTGTCTTTGCCTTTACCACCGTCGGTCACCCCTAGTTCTGGCACGAGGGACACTCAGGGTTTTACCGCCATGTCTCCGCCAGACTGCAAGACTCCCTTGGCTCAGCCCGGTCACCAGATTTATCGCCAGTCCTGCATTAATGGGACTAGCTACGACTTCGCCAACTTCCACAGCCTACAAGTGGGCAGGATCTACAGGCCTAGCTGCACCATCTGTGGGCAAATGTGCCGGGGGCGTGCCATACGGAGCCTGTATGTGTGCCTCTGAATCTCATCTTAGGCTAGAGATGGCCCAACAGGGGCCTGGAGCCTTCTTCTTTCAGCTGGACAGTTTCGTCCCTATAAGCTTCCCCCTTCACTCTAGAGAGATACAGTTTCATTCCAGGGCTAAAGGGACAACCTGTCCCCTCATCCAGACCTCCAGACTCCTACCTGGGATCTCAGATCATTAACGATGGCTTCCAGTCGCGACCTCAGTGGGGAAACTACGGCCCTCGAAAATGCCCATCTAGATCCCAGGCAGGACGGGATTCAATCACTCCCGGGGAGTTTAACGGCTCCCCCAGTTTTCCCAGCCGTCAACCATCACTGACGCCGGATTCTTTGGCGTTCTGGCAAAAGCTTCTCACGTACGCTGGCACGTTACGAGCTCCCCGCGACCCCCTAAAGCACCTGAGTGATGTGGTGCCTGCGCAGGAGGACACCGAGGCGTATTAGCATTCCGGCTCTCCCCGTAGCGCCAAGGATACAGGACCTGAAGGAGATTACGCCTGTCAGGGGAGGGAAAATGGATCTGGCCATAAACTCAGCAGGTTTTCTCGCACTCGTAGAAAAATATGAGGCTAAACAGAAATAAAGGGAAATATCTAGGTCAGGGCTCGCGCCTTCGGCAAACGGAGCCGCTTTTTATTCAGCCAAGCTGCTGGCTCTGGTGTGGTAGGCCTGAATGGATGCGGTATCCGAATGCCTGTTGACCCAGGGGCTGGAATTTTGTTTTGGTAATTAGCATTTACTACGTGCCATATGTGGAGACGTTTGGACGAGCTGACCAACCGTAAATGGGTTTCAGCCTCCAGCTCCGACAGCAGCCCCGTGTTGGGTCTGTTTCTTTTTCCGCTCGGTGCAGCTCTCACGGAACACGATACCTGTAATTACGACAGTTGTCCATAGATTCATTTTGACGCATGTGACAAAACATTGCACGTCAGCGGACGGACGAACCTTCCGTCTAGGGGATAATAATGCTAGTCGTGTTTGATGTCATTGTGTTCGATGACAAACAAGCAGAGGCCGCTAAAAAGAAAGCTCTGGCAGATGCTAAGAACTTTTCATGGATAGGTTTTCATAACCACGCTGGCAGTGCCAGGCGGCACTTCGGCCTATCACCCATCCAGCATTTATGGGACCAACTGGGATGCCGGCTTCGACAACCTACAAGTGTGCAGGATCTACAGGCCCAGCTGCAACATCTGTGGGCATATGGGCTTCAGGATGCCGTACAGATCCCGTATGCCTCCATGCCCCACAGTATCTCATCCTGAATTCAGGCTGGAGGCGGCCCAACAGGGCACCAGTGAGGCCGCTATAATGAGGAGAGTTGGATCTTCTGGTGGAATACGTTTCAGGATACTACACAATGCTACTAATAGCATCCTAGGCCGGAATTTTCAGTTCCCTCAACCTTGGTCCAAATCTTTTTTAGCTTACAGCAACGTGATGTAATATAATAAGGGAGAATGGCATCTCTCCGTCAGAATGTCTTTCCCACTCTGAGTCCGGAATGCCGGATGGAGGAGCATGTACAAGTTCTCTCACGAGAACTGTGTAACACTATAGGTAACAACTATAGGTCTTCAGCTAGCTGGAAGAGGAAGTGAGTGTGGTATTCTTGGCATGGACATCATGGTGGAGGATGGGAGGAGGATGAGGAAGACATAAGAGGACAAAAAGCATCCATGTTGGTCATAGGCCGGAGTTATCCATGTTGGTCATAGGCCGGAGTTATCCATGTTGGTCATAGGCCGGAGTTATCCATGTTGGTCATAGGCCGGAGTTATCCATGTTGGTCATAGGCCGGAGTTATCCATGTTGGTCATAGGCAGGAGTTATCCATGTTGGTCATAGGCCGGAGTTATCCATGTTGGTCATAGGCCGGAGTTATCCATGTTGGTCATAGGCCGGAGTTATCCATGTTGGTCATAGGCCGGAGTTATCCATGTTGGTCATAGGCCGGAGTTGTCCATGTTGGTCATAGGCCGGAGTTATCCATGTTGGTCATAGGCCGGAGTTATCCATGTTGGTCATAGGCCGGAGTTGTCCATGTTGGTCATAGGCCGGAGTTGTCCATGTTGGTCATAGGCCGGAGTTATCCATGTTGGTCATAGGCCGGAATTATCCATGTTGGTCATAGGCCGGAGTTATCCATGTTGGTCATAGGCCGGAGTTATCCATGTTGGTCATAGGCCGGAGTTATCCATGTTGGTCATAGGCCGGAGTTATCCATGTTGGTCATAGGCCGGAGTTATCCATGTTGGTCATAGGCCGGAGTTATCCATGTTGGTCAGATTCTGGAATTATCCATGTTGGTCATAGGTTGGAGTTATCCATGTTGGTCATAGGCCGATCATAGGCCGGATGATCATAGGCCGGAGTTATCCATGTTGATCATAGGCCGGAGTTATCCATGTTGGTCATAGGCCGGAATTATCCATGTGGGTCATAGGCCTGAGTTATCCATGTTGGCCATAGGCCGGAATTATCCATGTGGGTCATAGGCCGGAGTTATCCATGTTGGTCATAGGCCTGAGTTATCCATGTTGGTCATAGGCCGGAATTATCCATGTTGGTCATAGGCCGGAGTTAACCATGTAGGTCATAGGCCGGAGTTATCCATGTTGGTCATAGGCCGGAGTTAACCATGTAGGTCATAGGCCGGAGTTATCCATGTTGGTCATAGGCCGGAGTTATCCATGTTGGTCATAGGCCGGAGTTATCCATGTTGGTCATAGGCCGGAGTTATCCATGTTGGTCATAGGCTGGAGTTATAAATGTTGGTCATAGGCTGGAGTTATAAATGTTGGTCATAGGCTGGAGTTATCCATGTTGGTCATAGGCCGGACTTCTCCATGTTGGTCATAGGCCGGAGTTATCCATGTTGGTCATAGACCGGAGTTATCCATGTTGGTCATAGGCCGGAGTTATCCATGTTGGTCAGATTCTGGAATTATCCATGTTGGTCATAGGCCGGAATTATTCATGTTGGTCATAGACCGGAGTTATCCATGTTGGTCATAGGCCGGAGTTGTCCATGTTGGTCATAGGCCGGAGTTATCCATGTTGGTCATAGGCCGGAGTTGTCCATGTTGGTCATAGGCCGGAGTTATCCATGTTGGTCATAGGCCGGAGTTATCCATGTTGGTCATAGGCCGGAGTTATCCATGTTGGTCATAGGCCGGAGTTATCCATGTTGGTCATAGGCCGGAGTTATCCATGTTGGTCATAGGCCGGAGTTATCCATGTTGGTCATAGGCCGGAGTTATCCATGTTGGTCATAGGCCGGAGTTATCCATGTTGGTCATAGGCCGGAGTTATCCATGTTGGTCATAGGCCGGAGTTATCCATGTTGGTCATAGGCCGGAGTTATCCATGTTGGTCATAGGCCGGAGTTATCCATGTTGGTCATAGGCCGATCATAGGCCGGATGATCATAGGCCGGAGTTATCCATGTTGGTCATAGGCCGGAGTTATCCATGTTGGTCATAGGCCGGTCATAGGCCGGAGTTATCCATGTTGGTCATAGGCCGGAGTTATCCATGTTGGTCATAGGCCGGAGTTATCCATGTTGGTCATAGGCCGGAGTTGTCCATGTTGGTCATAGGCCGGAGTTGTCCATGTTGGTCATAAGCCAGAGTTGTCCATGTTGGTCATAAGCCAGAGTTGTCCATGTTGGTCATAGGCCGGAGTTATCCATGTTGGTCATAGGCCGGAGTTATCCATGTTGGTCATAGGCCGGAGTTATCCATGTTGGTCATAGGCCGGAATTATCCATGTTGGTCATAGGCCGGAGTTATCCATGTTGGTCATAGGCCGGAGTTATCCATGTTGGTCATAGGCCGGAGTTATCCATGTTGGTCATAGGCCGGAGTTATCCATGTTGGTCATAGGCCGGAGTTATCCATGTTGGTCATAGGCCGGAATTATCCATGTTGGTCATAGGCCGGAGTTGTCCATGTTGGTCATAGGCCGGAGTTATCCATGTTGGTCATGGGCCGGAGTTATCCATGTTGGTCATAGGCCGGAGTTATAAATGTTGATCATAGGCCGGAGTTGTCCATGTTGGTCATAGGCCGGAGTTATCCATGTTGGCCATAGGCCGGAGTTGTCCACGTTGGTCATAGACCGGAGTTCTCTCAACCTTCTCAATCTTCTCCTCTACAGAGGTCTGGCCGTGGTGGTACACTATGCCATTGTCCTGGAAGGAGACGGAGCAGGCATTACCAATGAAACCATGGACCTCATTACCCTCCAGTCCAACAGGGTGGAAAAATCCTACACGGAGCCAGAGGAGCTGCCCACGGTGGTCTACACCATTACAGACTTCCGTAACTACATCAGCGAGGCACTCCACAAGGAGACCCTTGGGAATAATGGGAACACCACTCTGGATGTCGACCCTGACTCCTTACAGCTGGAAAACGGTAAGCCGTGCTCCCAAGTATTCCAATACGCATCGGGATTTATTAAGTTATGAGCTTGACCTCGTTTCATAGCGTCCTACGCATTGTGCACTCGAGGAAGCGTCTTCCTGTATCCACGAGTCCCTTGGGATCCGGGTGTAAATTAGCAAGCGTAAATACAAACGTCTGACTATATCCGAGGCTACGTCTCCTACCTGGATCCCAGGAATACGGACCATGACATTCCCTAATTTCCTAATCTCTCTTTTGATTATTTGGAGACTGGTTTCCAGATTCGTGCTGGTAATTGTAAAATGCTAATGGTCAGCTAATGGAATCCAGCTGTAAACGCTGAAGCCCCTGTGCCGTCTCCTTATCGCCCCTTCCAGATGTCTCGCCGTCTCACGCTTTCGCCTATGAGTTATGCTCGGTGCTCTGCGGATATAATCTGATCTGATTTGTCTCTGTTTTGGCTCCGCAGTGGAGACGCTGCCGCCTTCCAAACCGACCAGCAGACTGCTCGACTCCAACGACATGATGGTGAGTCCGTGGTCTTTGGCAGGACCACCTAGGTATGGGGAAACCATGTCTGTCTCTGACGCCCAGCGAGCCCGGGTCCAGAGCCGGGGCACTGTAGTTGCTCTGGCTGTTTCTCGGCAGCGCTGCGCAACCTTTCTCGAGCGCGAGCGGGAGAGCCCCCTGGGAGAAACTCTGGCAGCGGCGCGGCCGTCGTTAAATGAAAAACGATACCCACTAATGGTAATCATGTGTAGGTTTTTAGTGCTGCACGATAAGAGAGATTACCCCCGCTCTAAAAACGGGTTTTCGGGGCACATCGTTAAAACAGATTACAGCACGGCTATGGGACAGCGCCACGAGTCTGTAAAAATATTCATGTCTATTTTCCACCGGAGGTATTCTCGAGACACAACCGAGCATGCCATATCGTGAAAACTCTTTAGCTCCATCGCCGCGGAGAACCCCAAACGGTCTGTTTCCAATCTCGGTGTGGCGCGTATTTATTGCTGGGGGTGATCCGCTTTCCTCGGTGAGCATCATTTCATTAGAAAGACACGTTTGAGACCCGAACGCAGCAATAATCCCAGAATTTACTCGCTCCCTGTTCCCCCCTAGACCACCCACCCCACCCTCATCCACCCCAATCACCCATTCCTTTGCATTGGACGACCCGGGCACTTCTTTGGCGACCCTTATTAAACTGATTTACAGACCAGGCGTACGTCGCCGAAGTCCGGCGCTGGGAACATGTGTTTCTCCCTCTCTGCCTCCGTCAACACACAGGTAATGGCACTGACGTATGGCCATTTGCTGGTACAACATCTGAAGCCGATTCATTACCGAAACTGTCCGGTTTAACAGACTGCTTTTTATCGCCGTCCTTTGCGCAAGCTGCGTCGCTTCGTTTAGGCTCTGTTGACGTGCAGGACGAAAGACAGCGAAGGCCTGCCGTGGTGGACCGGAGCAGAGGCTTCGGATAGCCGCAAGGGCCCGTAGCTAGGAGTTATGACTGCTCCATGTCGCCCCTAGCCAGCGTGCTTCAGTCACACCATGCTTATTACTTGCTCGGTCTTACGGCTCATAAATAACGGCAAGCGCGGTATCGCCGTAGGTCAACAGGCACGTATGCCGCTTTACGGCTTTACATCTGCCGTCATTATTTTTCATGGCTTGCCATGTTCTGGATTTAAGTCACAGACGTACCTTGAGTTATGGGCCACGTAAAGCATTATAGGAGGATTTATCATGCTCGGGGTTTCTGCTCGCCAAGACGAAATACCGTTGACATAGTTAATGGCGATTTCGGTTTCGTGCTGGCTGCAGGTATGTAATCCTTTGCGGTTGGATGTGTGGTTTTTTTTTTCAGAACAATGACATACGTGGGACCAGGCGTACAGTATTGGAGTCATGTGTGCGTCTGTACACGGGGCAAGTTTTCCATAGCCGGTACTCCGGAAAAGATATCTTTCCACTGGAGTTCGCTGAGCAGTTTCAGGAAAATTTGCTCCACTTAGACCATAGGAGCACTGTTTTCACTCGAGCCATGTGTGCGGGGCCTCTGCGTATTTCCCGTCTGATCAGTGCATACGATACTCAAAGCCACAGTTGAGTGTTTGACACAGGCCTTATTGGGTCAGTATGGATGGCCTCATGGGTGTGCGGTTGGCGGAGCTATGCGGTTGGCGGTTGGCGCCCTTGCCACTCACCATAACGATCTGGATACAGCGTATTCCTGTTCACTGTGGCTTTCGCTGGCCACCGACTTCCCTTTTAGTTCAGAGATTGTTAGCAGCCACACATGGGCCATGCCTTAAGCATGCCTTGAGTAAACCAACATCCGAGTGGGCAGTTGTGGTCCATATGTCAGCCGAGTACAGAACATCTGTGGACACCTTAAAGACAGATATAGAGACATAACAACGTATCTGTCTTCATTTTAGGACAACATTCTCGCTGCGGAGAAACCACCAGACGTTCCGGAGCAGGAGCTGACCAGCAATGACCTCAAGAATACCGACTTCCTGTTCGACCCTGTGCGCCCATATGACCCCTGGATGGGGTCTCAGAGTGAGCTGGCTAGCGAAAACGATGTCATTATCCTGGAAGAAATCACACCTCCTGCAGAAAAGCCATTGAAGAACGTGGACATAGAGGCCATCTCTAAATCTGAGCCCGTTAGCAAGGCGCCCAAGCCTAGCTCCGAGAGTAAGCTGACATCATTTTCGTCTTTCTAACCAAAAGCTAAATGTCCCACTTCCTGGGGGCGCTGCAGTCATTTCCTAAATGAGCTTTTAGGACGTGTCCCATGTCTCATTATTCACATCGTTTTGATCAATTCTAGGTAACGGCACCATCCAAGAAGAGGGCTTCCTAGAAACCACAACCACCGCCAAACCTGCCTTGGTTACGTTGGTTGAGGAAGCCTATCCTCCCGAGAGAACCCGGATGGAAAACCCTCCACATATGGCTGAGTCAGGGGAGGTTGACCTGGGCTCCGGATCAGGCTTCTCTGGTGATGGCCAAGGGCTGGACATCTGGCCATGGATGCCGGAGGAACCTTCAGAAGGCTCCGAAGATGAGACTACACGTGTACCCTGGGAAGACGATGATGAGGCGAAGGACGAAGAAGAGATGGAGCCGGAGATTCCTGCCCCGGATGTGACCTCTGAAAATCCTTTGGTGGATAGGGTCATTGTGACTCAAGACATTCGCACTCACCCTCAATACACCACCACCGATCAGGCACCGGTGTTCTGGACCATGGAGACACTGACCGTGGAGCTTTCAATGCAGACCCAAGAGGCTCCTGGTATTTACGGGGACTACTACCCAAGTGAGCTGTCCACTTTGGAACCTGCGGTAACTGCCCCAACACTGCGGGTCTACACCACGGGAGAGGGTCCTGTTGGAGATGGGACAACTTTTCCACATCCAGGTACTAATGAGAATGCCCAGGGTACCACGACTACGGCGGTAACGTCAGAAGCTATTCCCTTCTCAGACACCGAGAGCACAACGACAGTGGGACATCCCGTCTTGGCTGACACGGAGCTTCCGGCTGTCGGAAATGTTGAGGTCGTTACAGTAGAAGACCCGAAATCCGACCCTGGTGTTAATGAGCGAGCGATTATTGAAGACGTGACAGAGCTACCAGCTATCTTCGGATCCGAGATGGACAAATCAGATGACGGGGTGGAGATCATTGAGGAGGAAGGAGGGGAGGTTCTGCTCGAAATGACGGAAGCTCCGGTTTTGGAAATTTCGGATGAGGAAATGGGTGCAGACGAAATCTTACTTGTCACCACAGCACCTCCACCAGTAGTCACAGAGGAACCAAGCCTAGATCCATCAACCCCTCTCTCGCCTGAGAAGGAGTCTCCATTCACCAGGATATCTGACTTGGCCCCGTTTGAGGATGCTTCTCTGCCGTACTCAACAACAGAGCCTTTACCCACACATCAGCCAACCTCACTCGTTCCTACAGAGACGGGAACGTCCCAGCCTCCAACCCAAGCCTTGGACACGGACACTGAAACTGGATTTACGTATGCTGGTGATCCTGTTGGGTCAAAGGAAATGGGCAAGGATGGAGGCGACCCATCCACAGTCGTTCCCCCATCCACAGCTTCAGACATCCTCAACGGTACTGAGAGCTCTGAGAGGGATCGGCCATCTACTATCATACCTCCTTTCTTCCAGCCAACGTTCCGGCCTACCGAAAGAATCGTCGATGCAGGAGTATCCTCGGAGACCGTTGATCTGGACGACAACGGCGTTCCATCAACTCCTAGCCTTTCTGATCTGATTCTTTCCAGAGAAAGCGAAGACTATGAGAGTGACACCACACCGGCTCGCGTCCCAGACAACCCCGGCATAACTGACCTCGATGTCTCCTTTGAAATCCTCCAGTATGACACCTCGAACCACTATGACGAAAACGGTAGCAGGCTCATTCATGGCACCGACATGGCTAGTGTGGCCATGCCAGCCATGCCTTCAGGTCCTGGACGGTCCCTGATGGTGTTTTTCAGCCTTCGAGTGACCAACATGATCTTCTCAGAGGATCTGTTCAACAAGAGCTCTCCTGAGTACAAGGCTTTAGAGCAACGCTTTCTGGAGCTGGTAAGATATTAGCAAGGCTCTCTTGAATTGAGCACTGACCGTATAGGACACTCTGTAGGTGTACAGGTCCAGACTGTAGTCCATCTGTTTCTCTGTGTACTGTATTACCCTGTTCTTCAATGGTCAGGACCCCCACAGGACCACCATAGAGCAGGTGTCCTCAGTGTCACTGGTTTTTGGACCAACCAAAACTACCCAGACCAGCTGTGTCCTGTGGGGAGCGTCCTGTGGGGCAGCGTCCTGTGGGGAGCGTACTGTGGAGCAGCGTCCTGTGGGGCAGCGTCCTGTGGGCAGCGTCCTGTAGGTAGCGTCCTGTAGGCAGCGTCCTGTAGGCAGCGTACTGTGGAGCAGCGTCCTGTGGGGCAGCGTCCTGTAGGCAGTGTCCCGTGGGGAGCGTCCTGTGGGGAGCGTCCTGTGGGGCAGCGTCCTGTGGGCAGCGTCCTGTGGGCAGCGTCCTTTGGGGCAGCGTCCTGTGGGGCAGCGTCCTGTGGGGCAGCGTCCTGTGTCCACTGATGAAGGACTAGAGGATGGCCAACACTGCACTGTGCAGCAGCAGATGAGCTATCATCTCTGACTGTCCATCTACAAGGTGGATCAGCAAGGTAGGAGTGTCTAATAGAGTGGACAGTGAGTGGACACAGTGTCTCAACACTCCAGCAGCACTGCTGTGTCTGATCCACTCACACCAGCACCACACACACTAACACACCACCACCACGTCAGTGTCACTGCAGTGCTGAGAATGATCCACCACCCACATAGTACCTGCTCTGTGGTGGTCCTGTGGGGGTCCTGACCATTGTAGAACGGGGTAGTACAGTATACAGAGAAACAGATGGACCACTTTGCAATCTGACACCTCCTTCTGGGTGCAACTATTTGAGTGTGAGTCTAATTGCGTGGAACGCTGAACCCCCTAAGCTGTTTCTGGTGTGAGCTAATTGGTAACGTGTTCTTTAACCGTCGCTAAGCTATGTGTGTTATGATTTGCTCTAGTTGGTGCCATACCTACAGTCCAATCTTAGCCACTTCCAGCAGTTGGAGATCCTGAATTTCAGGAATGGCAGCATTGTGGTCAACAGCAGGATGAAATTTGTGAAGCCGGTTCCTGGTGAAGTGACCTCGGCCGTCTACCTTATCCTGGAGGATTTCTGCAACACAGCCTACCAGACAATGAACCTTGCCATTGACAAGTACTCTCTGGACGTTGAATCAGGTGAGTGCGGTGATGTAACCACCCGGGAGCCCACACTGAAACTCACAGATCCAGTTGTACAATCAAGATCATAGACTGCAATAAATAACACATATTAAAATTCAAAGACTTAACAACCGGTTTCTGCTCCTGTGCCATCATGGGTGGATGGGAACTTTGGTGGACCTTGCGTGTTGAGCTTTGGGTTGATTGTATTTGTCCTCAAAAGTGAATTCTGTAGGGAGTTTAGTCAGTTGTTCTACGGTGGCATAGCTTTGATAAAAGTGGGCTCCCTATTTGACGGGAACGAACCCGACCTGGGACTTCACACATGCCACGTGATGCCCAGATGCAGAGTGCCAAATGAATGTCATGGGCAAAGGACACACTTTGGCTGATATTGTCATGAGACGTTCCAGAGCCAGCGTAGTGAAGTTGCACCGTGAATGGACTTGGGCAAGTGGCCTTGCACATTGAGTGCCTCCACTGGTGTACCAGTGGTACCCCACGGGTAACCGATGCCAGTGGCGAGTGGTACTCAACTTCTGCTGCACAGTGGACCAGTTAACTTCTACAAAGAACAGAGAGGCACTGAGGACAGCATCGGGAAGCATCACCACTTGGTGAACGTTGTTATGTCTGGGCTTGTGAAGCAGTGTTAGCCAAGGTTCATCGTCAGCGGGAGTGCCATCCATAATCAGACACTGGAGGATCGGAAAACCGTCGCCTTCTTGGACAAATTCAAGTTGTGCTTCAAAAAGTGGACGGATGGTGGCGTGTGCATAGACACACCAACAAAGACATAAGAACCGCCTCCAAGAGACATGCCAGGGTTGTGTCAGTGCAACTGTCCGGGGGATGTTTTCCGAGCCATGGTTGGTTATTCCCAGTGTGAGGTAGGTAGTCGTAATGCTCTGGAGGTTTAGTACGTGTAGCCTTGTTGCATGCGTGTGGAGACACAGCCTTGCACGTTTTTGAGACGGTTAAATTCCCATTTCCTTTATAAGGGAGGTCTTACTGTGCTTACTGGGCCAGTGTACTGGGACCCATTCGTTTCTTTTAACCTGGGACCCTTGAGATCCACAATTGAGAGCAAAAATAATACGCTTTTTATGAAAGACGGACTTGATACGTCTCCGCGAAGGCCATCAGCGTTATTTTTGCCACTTCTCCGGCACCGTTTGTTAACTCCATAAGAAAGGAGTATCCGTGCCTGGCTGGGAAATGGTCTCAGCGGGGCGTAGATCATTAGCTGTTATGAATATCGTGTCTCGTGTGTCACGGTTTGTTCCCAATGCGAGAGTAACAGCTCAGGCATTCTGGAAGACGGATTTTTCTCTGTGTAGTCTAATTGCTCGATTTGAGTCGTGGCAAGCACGAGCGTCATAATTTACACACTCCCTGCAGCCAGAGCGTGATTGGTAGCAGACGCTTGGTATCGTCAGACACCTGCTTCACAGCCAGACCCAATGAGCTGTAGTTAGATGGAGCTAGATCCGTACTCTAGATGTTTCAAACAATAGCATTCCTTTCGGTTCCGTCGTTTTAATGTCGTTCCTGTTGGGGGTTCGGAGTCAAGTTGCGGTTGGAGATGTGAATTAGGCTGGTGTTGCAAAGCGAGGCTGAGCTAAACTGGCTCTGAGCTTTCGGACAAAGCGATTCCATGATGCAGGCTCTTGGGCTGGTTCTCAGGTGAGACGTGCGATGCTCCTTGTGTCGTCCGAGTGAGTCATACTCCTTGTGTGTTTATGTATGAGTGTTCCTGCTGAGCTGGGCCTCGGTAATCTGTCTGAGCCCTGGTCTTATCACGCTCCTGATCACAGTCTCTGAACGCTGAGTCATTTTAGCTGCTTGATTAAGAACACAGCAAAATCCTGTTTATTTTTGAGCCCTCGCACTAAGCGCTGTTGGAACACCGTTTGATGTCGCTGAATTGATGCCCAACCACCTATGTTACGTGGCTTTCTAGGTTGGGATGTCGCCAAAAGCAAATAGGTACATAGAGTAAGTGCTTATGTAAGTGCACTTAAGTAGTTCCCGGCTTTGGACCAAAGGGACCAAGTGACCTTGGTTTGCAAGTTTGGTAACTTTGGTCAAGGGTAAACTTGTTTTTCAGCCCAGGACTTAGTGGGGCTCAACACTTGACCCAAGGCACTGAACTGGCAGACCAAGCGGTCTTGGTCTTTTTGAGCCCAGGACTTACTTTAGTCGGGGCCCAACACTTGACCAAAGGCACTGAACTGGCAGACCAAGCGGTCTTGGTCTTTTTGAGCCCAGGACTTAGTCTAGTGGGGCTCAACACTTGACCAAAGGCACTGAACTGCCAGACCAAGCGGTCTTGGACTTTTTGAGCCCAGGGTTTACTTTAGTGGGGGCCCAACACTTGACCAAAGGCAGTGAACTAGCAGACCAAGCAGTCTTGGTCTTTTTGAGCCCAGGACTTACTTTAGTGGGGGCCCAACACTTGACCAAAGGCACTGAACTAGCAGACCAAGCGGTCTTGGTCATTTTGGTTTACTTTTTGAGCCCAGGTCTTACTTTAGTGGGGGCCCAACACTTGACCAAAGAAGAACTTGCAGACCAGCGGTCTTGCCCAACACTTGACCAAAGGCACTGAACTGGCAGACCAAGCGGTCTTGGTTTTTTTAAGCCCGGGACTTACTTTAGTGGGGGCCCAACACTTGACCTAAGGCACTGAACTAGCAGACCAAGCGGTCTTGGTCTTTTTGAGCCCAGGACTTACTTTAGTGGGGCCCAACACTTGACCTAAGCCACTGAACTGGCAGACCAAGTGGTCTTGGTATTTTTAAGCCCGGGACTTAGATTAGTGGGGCTCAACACTTGACCAAAGGCACTGGACTGGCAGACCAAGCGGTCTTGGTTTTTTTGAGCCTGGGACTTACTTTAGTTGGGCTCAACACTTGACCCAAGGCACTGGACTGGCAGACCAAGTGGCCTTGGTCTTTTTTTGCTTTAGCCAACAGGACTGGACTTTAGACCAAGGGGGTCTTTTTGAGCCCAGGACTTACTTTAGTGGGGGCCCAACACTTGACCTAAGGCACTGAACTTGCAGACCAAGCGGTCTTGGTCTTTTTGAGCCCAGGGTTTACCTTAGTGGGGGCCCAACACTTGACCCAAGGCACTGAACTGGCAGACCAAGTAGTCTTGGTCTTTTTGAGCCTGGGACTTACTTTAGTGGGGCTCAACACTTGACCCAAGGCACTGACCTGGCAGACCAAGCGGTCTTGGTCTTTTTGAGCCCAGGACTTACTTTAGTGGGGGCCCAACACTTGACCTAAGGCACTGAACTGCCAGACCAAGCGGTCTTAGTCTTTTTGAGCCCAGGACTTACTTTAGTGGGGGCCCAACACTTGACCTAAGGCACTGAACTGGCAGACCAAGCAGTCTTGGACTTTTTGAGCCCAGGACTTACTTTAGTGGGGGCCCAACACTTGACCCAAGGCACTGAACTGGCAGACCAAGCGGTCTTAGTCTTTTTGAGCCTGGGACTTACTTTAGTGGGGCTCAACACTTGACCAAAGGCACTGGACTGGCAGACCAAGCGGTCTTGGTCTTTTTGAGCCCAGTTAAGCCCAAGTTAATTAGTACTCTTGCACTCGCCCCTAGTTTTCATATTCTCAATAAACAAATCAAATATATTTTGCTATGGTCTGAACAAAAAATTGAACCTGCATATTTGTCGTTTTTATAATTATTTAAAAATGTGTCTACATGTCGTGATGACTGGCCCAAATTGTTGGCTTCCTTTGACAGCTGAGTACGTTTTGTCTTTCTGTGAAGTTGGAGATACAAGGTTTTGGGCCGACCAGTATGTGCTGAGTTGGACACTGGTATACGGGTCAGCAGCGACGGAAACTACTTTGCTAGTCACCAACAAAACCATCACATGTCTGGTTTTACATGCAGATATACGCTAGCATGCTAACCTAGCCCCAGACCAACATAGACAAGCTTAAGAGCAGCTTGTAAGCAGGGTATTGAACTTACTGCAAGCACACACATCAAGTTTGCTGGATTAGCCACTGAGCTAGCTAGCATTCTATTCGAGAGTTTTGTGGGGAGCGAAGGCCCGAAAACTGATCTCAGAAACCCACTTCTGACAATCATCCATAACCTCCATCCACTCAAACGCTCCGATTCCAGGAGTGAGCTGCTTCTGCTGTAGACGATTAGTCTTCCGACCACATGTTAGCCTAACGCAGCGGCATGAAGTGGTTTTGGCAGCCCGGTGACATTATTCATCATATTTATACAGTAGCCCAGCCTCATACTGATGCCAGGTTCCACTCGTGTGCCTGCGGTCATCCATAACCGAGCTGAAGACGTGAATGTTGGTCATATCGTAACATTTATGCCTTCAGTTTGAGAGTGGGAGTCACGTCCCTGATAGAAGACATGGCATAGACCAGCATGCCTGGTCAAGCAGCAGTGGAGTTAATAACCCGGCTACCATCGAAACCACATATGTGGCGGGTTGAGCGCTGGTACAGTGGTCAACCAGAAGCTAACCAGCTCAGCACCAGCGTAGAGAAGCTTAGTAATTGGTTTTGGCTGGGCTTTTGTTTCCGTAGGGAAGCCAGGTTCATGAGGTGCACACATGACCGTGCAGCTGGACAGCGCACATCATCAGGCACATCAATTTAGGAGAGGTAAACAGTCCGAAACCGACTGAACTCCGTCACACCCAGCCTACTCAAACACATGTAGCGCAGTGCCGCAATAAATAGCCCTCCCAAATGAAGACAGCCGAGGTCTGGAGCTCGAGGCTGCTGCTGGGTGAAGACGCGGCCAGTCGTACTAGAACAGTGTTTTGATCTGAGCCAGTACTTTTCCGTACAGCTGATTGGCTAAGGCCGGTGCACTTAGACCTCTTCTCTGTCCAGATGGCTAGGCTGTTTGCCACCGCCGCTCCACCCTCCCACCACCCAGATTACGGTCATGCGTGCAAGACCTAACTAGACTTTAATCTCCTCCAATGGATTTTAAATGAGACTTTTATTTTGGAAAATACACTTATCATCCGATCACCCAGAAGGAATCAGCCGACAGGGATCAAATTTGGTGGGCCTTAACGCTGTACCTGACTGACCCGACAATGGTGGACGTTCACCGAGCAGTGGTGTCCTCCATGAGTCATCCTGTTAGTGCAGCACCATCGGCAGACGGCTGCACCACGCAGTACTACATGCACACAGACCGTTACCACGACTGTCCTTAACACCACGTCACCGTCACCAAAGACTGCAGTGGTGTCGTACCAGACTGTCATGGAGTGACTCAGAATGGCAGCGGGTCATCTTCAGTGACGAGTCCCGCTTTAGTCTTGGTGGAGACGCCCAACGAATCCGTGTGTGGAGGCACCGTGGTCAGCACCAAGATGGACGGTTTGTCGTCGCACGTCCAGAAGGTCTGGTGTCCCTCCACCTCCACCCCTACCGCACCATCTGCAGGAACTGTGTGAGGATGTTCAAGCTGCATGGGATGGATTATCACAGTACACCATTAGGAACCTCTACAGCTCCATACCGAGACGTCTGGCGTGTTGGGCACCGCACTCCCACACCTCCTTCTGGGCGTGGCTTATTCAGATAAGGATAATGAAAGAAAAATAAAGTAATTGGACATGGACCCAGAAACCGCTGAGCTGGAAGTGGAACACCAGGTTAGCCATTAGTGGGCCAACAGTGGTCCGCTAATCTGTTTCCATCAGGGCAGCTTCTCCTAGCTGGTCTCCGGATGTAGTAATGCTCTCTACATATGGAGCAGCTCATCACCATAGCGTCCTAGCTTACACACCCTGGAGCTGGTGTATAGTAGTGGTGGTGGAACTTCTTCATCTGGAAAGTGAAGGATTCGCTAAACCGGGATTAGCGTCAGATGCTAATGTTAGCTAGCTGACCCCTCAGTAAGGGTTGGGTATATATGACACTGGAGCCTCCAACACAACACAGTTCCATTAACGGAGCTTCCTCCATGCTGAGCTGAGATACTGACGCCCCTGTCTTCTCTTTGTGTAGGTGAGAAAGCAGATCCGTGCAAGTTCCAGGCCTGTAACGAGTTCTCCAAGTGCATGGTGAACCGGTGGACGGGCGAGGCCGAGTGCGTGTGCGACACCGGCTACTTCAGCATCGACGGCCTGCCGTGTCAGAGCATCTGCGACATTCAGGAAGATTTCTGCCTCAACGACGGCAAGTGCGACATCATCCCCGGCAAGGGTGCCATATGCAGGTGAGACGGCGAAAGGTCTGTACGCGGTGGTCTGTACCGCGGTTTCCTCTGTACTCACTGCTGGGGGGGTCTGTTTAGGTGCCGGGTCGGAGAGAATTGGTGGTATCGGGGGGAGCACTGCGAGGAGTATGTTTCCGAACCTCTTGTGGTCGGCATCGCCATCGCCTCCGTCGCTGGGTTCTTGCTGGTCGCCTCTGGAATCATCTTTTTCCTGGCCAGGACGCTACGAGACCAGTACGACCGAGACGACTCGGAGGACCCTCTCCGGTAAGGATCATGGGGGCTACCTTGATGCTTTAGGCTTGACTAGTCTCCAACCACGGCCGCCTAGCATGCAGCTAAGCCAGATCCTAAATTTGCGAGATTCCGTGATCTATATCCATGGTTCCCTGAAAGGTAGCAATGCGGTGCAGGTCTCGTTGGGAAGAGGTACTCTACGGTCTGGTGTTCTGTGGAGCTGGTTTGGCTGGTGACTAGTTAGGTTGGACTTTGCTGTCCTCCTTTGTTTGTCATTAAGGGGAGCTAGTGAAGCATTAGCATTATCATGCTAGTACCGGAGAACCTAATCGGTGTGTTCTCTCTGGTTAGGTCGGTCTTGTTCTTGCAGGGTTAGTAAGCCCTCCTGAATTCTTGCCATGGGTAACGCCTCCGCAAGCATTCCCCTTGACCAATCACAAGGCTGAGATCTCTGGCACCGCCCACATCAACAGGTCTCGTTCATCCATCAGACACTGAAACTTATTCCTTTGAGCGTAACCAACACTGCTCCTTCATCCCTTCTAGACCTCCATACTCCAACACTGCCTGTCTTCTCCTTCATTCCTTTCATCCATACACCAACACTGTTCCTTCATTCCTTCATTCCTTCATCCATCACCAACATTCCTTTATCCATCACCAACATTGTTCCTTCATCCCTTCATTCCTTTATCCATCACCAACACTGTTCCTTCATCCCTTCATTCCTTTATCCATCACCAACACTGTTCCTTCATCCCTTCATTCCTTTATCCATCACCAACATTGTTCCTTCATCCCTTCATTCCTTTATCCATCACCAACACTGTTCCTTCATCCCTTCATTCCTTTATCCATCACCAACATTGTTCCTTCATCCCTTCATTCCTTTATCGCCCACCAACATTGTTCCTTCATCCCTTCATTCCTTTATCGCCCACCAACATTGTTCCTTCATCCCTTCATTCCTTTATCCATCACCAACACTGTTCCTTCATCCCTTCATTCCGTTATCTATCACCAACATTGCTCCTTCATACACCATTACATTGTTTCCTTCATCCCCTGTTCCTTCCTTTTCATTCCTTTCACCAACATTGTTCCTTCATTCCTTCATTCCTTTATCCATCACCAGCATTCTTCCTTCATTCCTTTATCCATCACCAACATTGTTCCTTCATCCCTTCATTCCTTTATCCATCACCAACATTGTTCCTTCATTCCTTTATCCATCACCAACATTGTTCCTTCATCCCTTCATTCCTTTATCCATCACCAACATTGTTCCTTCATCCCTTCATTCCTTTATCCATCACCAACATTGTTCCTTCATTCCTTTATCCATCTCCAACATTGTTCCTTCATTCCTTTATCCATCACCAACATTGTTCCTTCATTCCTTCGTCCATCACCAACACTGTTCCTTCATTCCTTCATTATTTTATTCATACACCAACACTGTTCCTTCATCCCTTTATTCCTTTATCCATCACCAACATTGTTCCTTCATTCCTTCGTCCATCACCAACATTGTTCCTTCATTCCTTCATTATTTTATTCATACACCAACATTGTTCCTTCATCCATTCATTCCTTTATCCATCACCAGCATTGTTCCTTCATCCCTTCATTCCTTTATCCATCACCAACATTATTCCTTCCTAAAATATTTTATTTTGGTAAATGTACCGGTAATTCACCTGAACAGAGGGATGAAGCAGTAGACCTAAAGCGCCAGCGAAGCACGTGTGAGATTTTGCATTATGGAAGGTCGAAAGTTCATTGCCACACTTCTGCTATGACTTAAGCCTATTAGACGCGAGAATGTAATTCTAATCGGTCAGGAAAGAAAGCTTGGCCTGAGGACGCCATTTTGGACACAGCATATCGGCTTATGGGCTTCAGACGAGTAAATACTCGGGCGCTGATCGCATGGACATGATGTAAATAAGCGTTCTGAAATGTTTAGCCTTCTGCTGAGGCTCAAAGGCCTAACCGCCTTCTCCCACACTCTCGGGCACCCTGAGCAAGCCTGGCTGCCGTTTTGCTGTTGATTAACTAATGAAGACATGTTTACCGGACAATATCAACACAGCCCTGATTGTGTTTAAAATTGCTACGTGTGTTTTTATTTTTATGAGAACATGCGGTGCAGCGAGGAGGTTCCGTTAAGAGTTGGGGGGCAGTGGTCCTGCTTGAGTTCCTCTGGAGGTTTAGGAGTTTATACCATCACAGTCCAACACAGGCAGCACGAGAGCACTCCTGGCTCAACCATTCGCATTGTGTTCGTCCACAGAGCTCACTTTCAACTGTCATACACTCATCATCGAAGTAACAGCTGCCCCCAGGAGGGGGTGTGGGAGTGCAGGTGGTGTTGGGAAGGAAGGATCAATAACTGATGATAAATTTAGACTGATATGATCAATATTTATTGAGCTACACATACAGAAGTCTGTCTCTCAGTATGGCGTCGGGCCGCCGTGTTTGCTAACCCAACACGCCAGACGTCTCGGTATGGAGCTGTAGAGGTTCCTGATGGAGTCCTGTGATAATCCATCCCATGCAGCTTGAACATCCTCACACAGTTCCTGCAGATGGTGCGGTAGGGGTGGAGGTGGAGGGACACCAGGCCTTCTGGACGTGTGACAACAAACCGCTCATCTCGGTGCTGACCACGGTGCCTCCACACACGGATTCGTTGGGCGTCTCCACCAAGACTAAAGCGGGACTCGTCACTGAAGATGACCCGCTGCCATTCTGAGTCATTTCATGACAGTCTGGTACGACACCACTGCAGTCTTTGGTGACGGTGCACTAGCTAATGTTGACTCATTGAGGCGTCACTGCTCGCTGAGTGTCCTCAATCGTGGCTGTTGGGGCGTCCTATTTGGCTCTTTCCATCAGCTACTGAAGCTAGGCCTTCAAAAGCAAGGGTAAAATTAAAACCAGACTAAAGAGCCTGGGACCTCACGGGACCTCCAACATGTCTTAACTGATGGAGACCAGCGGGGACATTGTTTAGACTGCCCCTGTTTTTTGAAGGCCTATAGAAAAGGCCAGTGGTGTGAAGAAGTAGTTCCATCATCATCTGGTTCATTCATATCACCGTCCATCATGTGTCTGCTATGGAAACGCTGACTCTCACAGCACAAGGAATCTGGACAAGGCCTCAAACACCGTCGGCTGCGAAATCCCATCAGTCCCTGCACATTGTGTACATAAAAAAAAAGGCCCTTCAGAGATGACCTCTCACCCAGAACATCTCATTTCTCAACCCCTCCTCTCTCGGAGACGCCGTAACCTTGATCGCCAAAACAAGCCGCTTCAGGAACACCGTCTTCCCTGCTGAGAGTCCATTCATAATTGCTCTCCAGTGACTGTTGCTCAATATGGCTTCATTGTCAGGGAGGCCTGTATTTAATCTGTAGTGGTTTAACAGGAAATACTATCCATACTGGTACCGTATGGAAGGACTGTTTAAAGTGATGGTGGTGGTGGTGATGGGAACCAGGGGTCACCATGACTACAACACAAATATAGAAATGTTATATACTCTCAAACCCACCTGTGAAACTACATGTGAGTTACTTCTGAGTTATATATATCGTCACTGTCCAAAGTAAAACAAGTATCTCCAAAATGGTAATTTTACAGGAGAGGGCAAAAACCTATTCTGATTTTAATGGAAGTCAATGGAACCAGACGTCTTTCTGAGAAGTTTTGGGCCATTTCTGTTGGTCCGTTCATCATGGAATTTTCACACCATGTAAACAACAGCTCATGTGATCAAATGAAGCATACAAGTAAAAATTGACAAAAATGGAGATACGTTATTTATTGGACGAGATATATATAAAATACATATGCGAAATGTTGATGATCATGAATGTATGGCAAAAATGGATTTTGGGTCCAAACCTATACCTAAGCTATCATAAAACAACATCTCAAGCACCAGGCAGCATTATCATTCCATGTAGTAACTCTCTGTGAGGTTGCCTTTAGAGGTGGACGTCTGGTTCCATTCACCACCACTGTGAGCCATTATGCTTTCTCAAGAACCCCAGCTGAAAAACGTGATGACAACAAACACATGATGCTGGTCAACCAGCCCAAACCAACACTAACCAGCAAGGACCATCATGGACCAGCTTGAATTCCATAATTCATCAGCAGGGGCTGAACTCTTCACACCAAACTCTGTATTCTGCTGTAACGATGCAAATTTCCCCACATGGGATATTGAAGGTTATCTTATCCTGAACCTCTCTGGAGGACATTGTTTACATCGTTAGGTTCTCCTTTAACATTGCTCTGCTACTTTTTGACATCTCTCAGACCATTTCTAGTAAATATGCAGTATTTCTACAGCGCTATATTATAGAGAAATTTACAACAACATGCGATGAATGAAGAAAAACTAAGCTAGCTGCTAGCGTGCTAAACCTAGCACCTACTGGAACCGGAACCCTTGAGGGTTTTATAGGGTGTTTCTAGCTAAGAACCCACATACCGGTGTTCCAGTTTAGGGTCATTCAGTCAGACAACCTGACTAAGATAGCTAGCTAGCTCACTATGGCATAGCTAAGGCAAGCTAGCTAGCTAAGGCTTAGCTATTACTAGTTATCTTTACTTTAGCTAGACAACACATAAAAACATCTAACAACTAGAACACGAAGATGTGGGTTCATAGCATGAAGGATCCTTTAAAACCCACAGGCTATTTTAAAGAGATACACCAACGACCTGCTTGGCTTTTGATGGTGGGTGCTAATGTTAGCTAGATTACCTACAATTTGCTATCTAGCGGGTTTTAGGCCACGCGTCTGGTTTTAGGCCACACGTCTGGTATTAGGCGACATGTCTCTGGATTTAGGCCACGCGTTTAGTTTTAAGCAACACGTCTGGTTTTAGGCAACATGTCTGGTTTTAGGCCATATGTCTAGTTTTAAACGACATGACTGGTTCTAGGCAACATGTCTGGTTTTAGGCCATATGTCTAGTTTTAAACGACATGACTGGTTCTAGGCAACATGTCTGGTTTTAGGCCATATGTCTAGTTTTAAACGACATGACTGGTTCTAGGCAACATGTCTGGTTTTAGGCCATATGTCTAGTTTTAGATGACACGACTGGTTTTACGCCACACGACTGGTTTTACGCCACACGCCTGTTTTTATGCTACACGTCTGGTTTTAGGCGACATGTCTCTGGTTTTAGGCCACACGACTGCTTTTAGGCAACATATCTGGTTTTAGGCCATATGTCTAGTTTTAAGCCACACGTCTGGTTTTAGGCCACACGTTTAGTTTTAAGCAACATGACTGGTTTTAGGCCATACTTCTGGTTTTAGGCAACATGTCTGGTTTTAGGCCATACGTCTAGTTTTAGATGACACGACTGGTTTTACGCCACACGCCTGTTTTTACGCCACACGTCTGGTTTTAGGCGACATGTCTCTGGTTTTAGGCCACACGACTGCTTTTAGGCAACATATCTGGTTTTAGGCCATATGTCTAGTTTTAAGCAACATGACTGGTTTTAGGCCACACGTCTGGTTTTAGGCCACACGTTTAGTTTTAAGCAACATGACTGGTTTTAGGCCATACGTCTAGTTTTAGGCGACATGACTGGTTTTAGGCAACATGTC
>JAMWET010005144.1:85000-95000 GCA_024036415.1 Prochilodus magdalenae
CATCTGCTGCTGCACAGTGCAGTGTTGGTCATCCTCTAGTCCTTCATCAGTGGGCACAGGACGCTGCCCCACAGGACGCTGCCCCACAGGACGCTGTTGTCTGGTTAGTTTTGGCTGGTGGGCGATTCTCAGTCCAGCAGTGACGGCGAGATGTCCAGCAGCACTGCTGTGTCTGATCCACTCACACCAGCACCACACACACTACCACACCACCACCACGTCAGTATATACAGATCTGGAAACTCCAGTTCATTCTTCAATCAGCATCTCCACATGTACAGCAGGTTCTCAGTGAGGAACCGAAGGTTGGGTTCTCCTTTACTGGCAGATACAGTGAGCGTCTGGTTCATAAGAACAAGGTCCAGCAGCAAACACACAGGACAACACAGCTACAGACTGGCAGAGGGCCAAACCCACTCTCTACTGACCGCGATGAGCGCCACCTCATGCCAATGTCCCTTACCCACCATAAGATGACCTCAGGTGACCTACAGGGAGACTGGCGAGCGGTGGCTGGGGTGAAACGCACAGCGAGCATGGTTCTAAAAACAGGCTTCTGGAGGTCATTAGTGATTTTCTAAATACACAGATCTAATACAATATCTGATCTGGAGTTTGGGAGACATGGTTCCAGTAGTGTAGAGAATCAAACAGAACCAACACAAACCCAGAACCTGTACACCTAGAGACACTGATCAGTTACAGGGGGGCTCTTACGTTTTTCCCGAGCTGTATATACGTATGTATATATACGCTGATTAGTTCCCCACAGAGACCCTCAGTACAGTTCAGGGCCGGACGCGCCCAGGCCCTTGTTTTGTCTGCGGCTGGGCTACCGGTGTATAGTGTTCCCGACAGGTGGATGGATCCAGACTGAAGTATTGTGGCTGGCGCTGTGGGGACGTTAACTACACTACCAGTCAGGAACACCCGCTCGCTCCGACTGAAGCCCAGGAGGCCAGAGCAAACTGTAACTGAACTGAGTGGAGTTCAGTAGAAGGATTCAGAGCAGAGAGCTACAGGAAGACGGAGAAGTCTGTTAGACAGGTCGTAGTTGTTTATACACCACTGAGGCCCATGTGACCGACGAAGAATGCAGGACACGTGACGAAACCCTATTAGATGTCATTAATATAGCAGTGTGTCCTATGAAGCTTCGTAAGTATACATTGTGTTTTATGAGGCCACATGACATAATAGGTATTATGTGTACAGTGTATACTATGTAGACTTTATGTAGCTTTAGATGTGTACTATGAAGCTTCTTATGTATATTAATAAAGCTTCATATGACACACCCTGCGGCCAAGATGCTTTAAAATACACTATATATATCTGAGAAGCTTTAGTGTTATGAGGCTGTTAAGTATACAGAGTGTGTATAATGAAGCTTCATAAGTATGAGGTGTGTATTTTGAAACACCTTTAGTATACAGTATGCATTATGAAGTTTAAGTATACAGTGTGCATTATAAAGCTTCATAAATATACAGTGTGTCTTAGGAAGCTTCTTATAGCCAATGAATGCATAGCATGCGCTATAAAGCTTCATAAATATACAGTGTGTCTTATAGCTATTGAGTGCATAGCATGCATTATAAAGCATTATAAATATACAGTGTGTCTTAGGAAGCTACTTATAGCTAATGAGTGCATAGCATGCATTATAAAGCTTCATAAATATACAGTGTGTCTTAGGAAGCTTCTTATAGCCAATGAATGCATAGCATGCGCTATAAAGCTTCATAAATATACAGTGTGTCTTATAGCTATTGAGTGCATAGCATGCATTATAAATATACAGTGTGTCTTAGGAAGCTACTTATAGCTAATGAGTGCATAGCATGCATTATAAAGCTTCATAAATATACAGTGTGTCTTAGGAAGCTACTTATAGCTAATGAGTGCATAGCATGCATTATAAAGCATTATAAATATACAGTGTGTCTTAGGAAGCTTCGTAATAGCTAATGAGTGCATAGCATGCATTATAAAGCTTCATAAATATACAGTGTGTCTTAGGAAGCTTCTTAATAGCTAATGAGTGCATAGCATGCATTATAAAGCTTCATAAATATACAGTGTGTCTTAGAAAGCTTCTTATAGCTAATGCGTCCATAGCATGCATTATAAAGCTTCATAAATATACAGTGTGTCTTAGAAAGCTTCTTATAGCTAATGAGTGCATAGCATGCATTATAAAGCTTCATAAATATACAGTGTGTCTTAGGAAGCTTCTTATAGCTAATGAGTGCATAGCATGCATTATAAAGCTTCATAAATATACAGTGTGTCTTAGGAAGCTTCTTATAGCGAATGAGTGCATAGCATGCATTATAAAGCTTCATAAATATACAGTGTGTCTTAGGAAGCTTCTTATAGCTAATGAGTCCATAGCTTGCGTTATAAAGCTTCATAAATAGAAAGTGTGTCTTAGGAAGCTTCTTATATCTAATGAGTGCATAGCATGCGTTATAAAGCTTCATAAATATACAGTGTGTCTTAGGAGGCTTCTTATATCTAATGAGTGCATAGCATGCATTATAAAGCTTCATAAATATAAAGTGTGTCTTAGGAAGCTTCTTATTACTAATGAGTGCATAGCATGCATTATAAAGCTTCATAAATATGCAGTGTGTCTTTGGAGGCTTCTTAATAGCTAATGAGTGCATAGCGTGCGTTATAAAGCTTCATAAATATGCAGTGTGTCTTTGGAGGCTTCTTAATAGCTAATGAGTGCATAGCATGCATTATAAAGCTACATAAATATACAGTGTGTCTTTGGAGGCTTCTTAATAGCTAATGAGTGCATAGCATGCGTTATAAAGCTTCATAAATATACAGTGTCTATTATAAAGTTTCTTTACACAGCACAGTTTGTCTTGTGATGGTTTAAGCTTTACTACTATGAAGCTTCTTGGGTATACTAATGAAGCTTCATAAGACAAACTCTGTACCTAAGGTGCTTTATAATGCACTATATATACTTGAGAAGCTGTTATTAGGCTTTTAAGTATACAATGAAGCTTCTTAAGTATGGGGTGTGTATTTTGAAACACAAAATGCATTATAAAGTTTAAGTATACAGTGTGCATTATAAAATAAGTGCGTAGGATGTTTTATAAAACTTCATAAAACTTTATATACAGTGTGTTTTAGGAAGCTTCTTATAGGTAATAAGGGCATAGAATGCTTTAGAAAGCTTAATGAATGTACCGTGTGTCTTGTGAAGCTATTACATATACAGTGTGTATTATAAAGCTTAAGTAAGCATTGTGTGTTAAGAAGCTTCATAAGTATACAGTGTGTTATGAAGGTTAACTTTACTGTATTATAAAGCTTAAGTTAACATTGTGTGTTAAGAAACTTCATTAGTATACAGTGTGTGTTGTGAATGTTCTTAACTTTACTGTATAAAGCTTAGGTAAACATTGTGTGTTATGAAGCTTCTTAAATATACAGTGGGTATTATGAAGCTTCATATGTAAACAGTGCATTATGAAACTTCTTAAGTGCACAGTGTGCATTCTGAAGCTTCTTAAGTACACAGTGTGCATTATGAAACCTCTTAAATACACAGTGTGCATTATGAAACTTCTTAAGTACACAGTGTGCATTACGAAGCTTCTTAAGTACACAGTGTGCATTATGAAGCTTCTTAGTTACACGGTGTGCTTTATGAAACCTCTTAAATACACAGTGTGCATTATGAAACTTCTTAAGTACACAGTGTGCATTACGAAGCTTCTTAAGTACACAGTGTGCATTAAGAAGCTTCTTAGTTACACAGTGTGCTTTATGAAACCTCTTAAATACACAGTGTGCATTATGAAACTTCTTAAGTACACAGTGTGCATTACGAAGCTTCTTAAGTACACAGTGTGCATTATGAAGCTTCTTAAGTACACAGTGTGCATTATGAAGCTTCTTAAGTACACAGTGTGCTTTATGAAGCTTCTTAAGTACACAGTGTGCTTTATGAAGCTTCTTAAGTACACAGTGTGCTTTATAAAGCTTCTTGAGTAAACCTTGTACATTATAAAGACTCAAAGACTTCAAGAATGTGTAAAGACTTAAATATACAGTGTTAAGTAAAGTGTTAAGTCTTAAGTAAACAGTGTGTAAACAGTTAAGTAAACAGTTCTGCATTATGGAGATTCCTGTGTAAACAATGTGCATTATTAAGCTTATGTAAACACAGTGCTCTATGAAGCTTCTTAAGTAAACGATGTACAGGTATACAGTATTTATGAAGGTGCCATTGTGTGTTATGTGGTCAGGGTGCTGGACCTCAGGCGAGAGAGCACTTCCACACAGAGCTGCTGACCATGCTGCCCACAACAAGGTACACATAGCAATCACATCTCTTCTGTTTTATATGCATATATAATTTCTAACTAAAACTGGTAGGTAACACTGGATTTATAGTAGAAGTGAACTTAAGGAGGCATTGGATTTAGAGTAGCAGTAAACCTAAAGTAGCAGTGGGTTTAGAGTAGCAGTGAATTTAAGGTGGCAGTGGATTTAGAGTAGCAGTGAATTTAAGGTGGCAGTGTATTTAACATCTGGATCCTTTAATATGTTCCTTTTGTTCTAATGCTTTCTTTAAGGAAATGCACTATCTAATTTATGTGTATTTTAGTGTTCTTTATGGACCTTCAAGGCAGTTCATGGTTTTATGATAGATTTTATAAAGTAGGATTTACCTCATATCAAGAATTTTGATTTCCCTGGTGAGATTTACACACAATAGTGCATTACCAGATGTGGACTGTTAATCTCTCAGAAGTGCATAAGTGATGAATCTAAGTGGGTCACAAACAGTATTTAGCACAAAAGGTAAACAACGTAATACAAAAATTCACTAAAGCACTTTTAATGTCCGAACAACTAAAGCACTTAACACTGTTTAACGTTTGCGTTTGTTGTCTCGGCCTTTTCCAGAAAACCTGCCTTGGGTCTTGAAGACACGCAAGAGGGTACCGAGTCTTGGTTTTACGTGATGGACTTTTCCAAAGACGACTGTGGACTTGTTCTTTAATTTCACTTTGTTTTTATCTCCATTCTGTGTTTCGCTCTGGAATTTGCTTGGTATAAAAAATGACTGAAATGCTTCCACTGTCAGGTGGAATGACTAATGAAGAGTGGGAACTGGCGGTCTTACGTTGTTGTCTTTTTCCGGGATGGACGGGATGTGTGTGGGATGTTTGGACTTCACTGACCGGTTCATAGGGCAAGACCAAACTCGTAGTCCCGACTTCATCGTCGAGATTCCTGGTCCAGATTCCTTTTGATGTGTTTGTTTATGTGCTTATTTCCGTGTTTATTTTTGAGGAGGGGCCAGTCACAATCTTTTCATTTGTCAGTGCCTTCTTTCGGATCAGTCAGCTGCTGTTTATCCTGCGTTGGGGGGGGTTGGGGTGGGGGGGTGTTGTGTTGAGATGTGAAAGTGGATGCGATTGACTGATAGGACACTGAACTGTGATGTGTATTTGAAGTGTTTAGGATGATTCGTGATGCTAGCTGTGAGTTATATAAATGAAGAGCTCATATTATTATTGAGGCGTTTTCATCTGCACAGGCTGTAGAACCTGTTCATCAGCTATGGACAATGATATTGTAGTAAACCTTTATATTAGATCTTCTAAATATTCTAGTTTTTTTTATTTTTATTGATATTTTCTGTAGTTCATGCTTTTCTACTTTTCTAAAACACAAAACCGGTACATACGTCATCCACACGTTCTTCAGCAACTGTCCACATGAACATAGAAGTTTGTTTCTGGAGGATAAACACAGTTATATGTTACTTTTCAGGCTTTATTTGAGTTAATAGTCCAGTATAATGTAGGTTTCATTTTCTATTAAAGTCGACCGTTAATATTTTCTGGATTTGTTTTATTTGGATATACTTTAACATTGGCTTTTATCGTTCACTTACAGTCACATGCAAATCTTTGAACAACTAAACATTTAAATATGAAATATTTCTGCAAATTTTAGCGCACAAATTCTAGTTATTTGCCGGTTTACTGTTTAACGTTTGGATATGATTCGAAATGATGACAGGGTGATAGTTTACAATATTTAGTCTGTAGACATACAGTATCTTTTTCCCCCCCAGAATGTTAAGCTCCGAAAATAAACACTAATTGTGTGCAGTATGTGCAGAAGTGTGTTGTAAGTTAGTGTTAATGTGTTAATTAAGTTACATGTAGTTTGAGCAGGGGTGCCCAAACTTTTGCACACAACTCTATTTGCATGTGTCCTGTCCTTTGCTATTCCCATAATGGATATTTGTTTATTAATGAATGCATTCATTCATCCATTCATTCATCTTGATTGGGCATTGCTAATTGGTCACCCTGGACAGGCCACCTTGGCACAAAGAGAGCTAAAACCTAAAAACTGACCACTCTGAAATTCTATCAGCTTGTTCTACCGGACTTTCAGGATCGGACTCTGAATCAAACTGATACAGCAGAACCGCCCCTGTGGTAAGAACAGCCACAGCAGTGGTGGGACTCATCAAGGGACGGGGCTTGAAGACAGAGGACCACCAACACAGTGTTTCAGATGTTTAGGATTCTGTTAACCTGATAACGATACGATGAGTCCCCTCTAAGATGTTCTGGGGGTCTTGTTGCTATGTGGAAATGGGTTCTTTGGTTGAGGTGACAGTAAAGTTGAACCACGGTGCCTACACTGAGCTACTGGACAACTTGGCATTGCCTTTTGTTCATCATCTTACTGATGATGTATTCTATGATGATTCCAATTCCCGCGTTCCCTGGCTTGCAAATGTGACAATGTGAATTCAACTGGTGGAGCGTACAAAGCAGCCCGAATGTTGCTCCATCTTATGAGATGGTCTCAAAATCCCCAAATCCTGAGTAGTGTTGTTTCCAAGAAATGGACATGTTGAAGACCACACCTTAAATGGTAGTTGCCACCTCAGCACAAATACTGCCTAACCTTAGACGCTAGTTTGGAAAACCCTTTTTAATGGATGGTGCTGTCTAAAGTGACCAGCTATGGGTTGCTACCAACACCGATGTTAGTGACAGTGTTTAGGCAGAGGCTCCTAGACCAAGCACCTGGACCAAGTCTCGGTCTTTGTCGGCGGACCTGTTCAACGGTAGACGTTCCTACTAAGGCGATACACTGTGTATTAGCCTAGTGCTTCCCAGCCATGGTCCTGAAGGAGGACTGCCCTGCACCTATTCATGGATTCACTGCTCCCAATGCACCGGATTAAGCTAATCACGACTGGATTCCCTGGAAGCATCTTAGCACAAGGACAATTCTGAAACGCTTACAGGGAGATCGGACCGTTCTGGAAGTCCGGCTTGGGGGTCTGCCCTGAGGGAAGCGGTGACCGAACATTCCAGAGTTGGAACGGAGTGAGTATCTCGAAAACTCTGAGACGAATTGGCAGGCAGGAAATGTGTACCAAGAAGAAGACCTTAGATGATGACAGTAGTGTTGCCCAGTGAGTCCAGGCTATGCTGCCACTTTTCCCATTCTTCCTCTGGGTGGGTGCCATCTCTGGGATTGCCACTGGGGTGGTGCCCCTCCTGTCGCTGGGTGGTACCCATCTCGGAGCTTTAGATAGGGAGCCTACAGTAATTGTACCGTAGTCTACAATCTCTTTACAGCTGCCTTGACTCCACACCCCTCGCCTTGCCTGAACGCTGTCTATGAGGACCTAACCAGGACCAGCCTACACTCTGTTATAAGGAACCAGTTGGACCTGAACACCACTGGTATACCTTTGCAGGTACATGTTGGTCCTTGTAAAACACTGTCAATGTACCTGCAAAGGTATACCAGTGGTGTTCAGGTCCAACTGGGTCCCTATAGCAGAGTGTAGGCTGGTCCTGGTTAGTAATTAGTGCTCTCCTCCAAGCGTGTTGAGCCGTCCAGAAACTCCATGTGTAGTTGCAGCAGTTTGACAAGACGTGGAGAGGCTGAATCTGATTGTTGAGAGCTTTCCAAGAGGCTGTTAGTTCACGTAGCATTCACGCAAGCCCTGTGCAACACGGAGCACATGCCCTGCTGATTCCGGGAACGTACCTGTGAGTAAAATGCAGCAAACGACAAAAGCAGACCGTGAATGACTCACTCCTGTTCTTCAGCTGTTACGAACGGATGCGAGCAGGATGATGAAAACCCGAACATTCCGCATTTCCAGAGACGCCTGGCTCTTCTCCGTCAGGAAAGAGAAAACGCTTTTCCGTAAAACACCAGCAGGAAAACAGGACGAAGCTGGCCTGTAGGTTGCAGAGGTTGAGGTTAAGGCTTAGACGTTAAGGCTTAGACGTTAAGGCTTAGAGGTTAAAGCCGGTTGGATTAGATGGAGTACTGTAGCGTCTCTTGGAGCTGGTACTGCAGGATCATCTGCTTACCCAGGCAGTAGGGCACAAACGGTCCTGGTCTCTTATTCCGAAGGGGTATTCCAGAGGGGCCAATGAAAGCGAATCTTTTTTTTTTTTTTTTTTTTTTGTTCTTCACGCTCTTTGTTGATTACAGTGCCTCGTGTTTTAACTTCCACGCTCTCAACGTCACAGCTGAACGAGCTACTGAACCTTCAGGTGAACCTGGATGGTGGAGCGGATGGTTCTGATTAGAGGTGCAGTTAAACTCTGCAGGAGAACTTAATAACAGTCACTTACTGCACACGCTAACGCCGCACACATTCGGTTAAACAGCCTCTGAGAACTTCGAACCTCACAACTTTCAGTGACTCGGGTAGGATTCTTTCGTAAACCGTTTAGGGAATCATGAAATCTACAGGATACAACAATCAGTCATTCACTCGCTCATTCCCTCAGTCCTTCAGTCTTTCACTCAGTCAGTCATTCACTCACTCATTCCCTCAGTCCTTCAGTCTTTCACTCAGTCATTCACTCTGTTATTCCCTCAGTCCTTCAGTCTTTCACTCAGTCATTCACTCTGTTATTCCCTCAGTCCTTCAGTCTTTCCCTCAGTCCTTCAGTCTTTCACTCAGTCACTCATTCACTCTGTTATTCCCTCAGTCCTTCAGTCTTTCACTCAGTCAGTCATTCACTCGCTCATTCCCTCAGTCCTTCAGTCTTTCACTCAGTCCTTCAGTCTTTCACTCAGTCACTCTGACATTCACTTAATCAATCACTCACTCACTTATTCACTCATTCATTCACTCACTGATTCACACACTGATTTATTCACTCAGGCATTCATTTTGAATGAAGGTCTGAGTGAGTGAGAGTTAATGAGTGAATAAGTGAGTGAATGAGTGAGTCACCCTGTCACTAACATAGTCATTCACTACTTGAGTCAGTCACTCGCTCATTCCCTCAGTCCTTCAGTCTTTCACTCAGTCAGTCATTCACTCGCTCATTCCCTCAGTCCTTCAGTCTTTCACTCAGTCAGTCATTCACTCGCTCATTCCCTCAGTCCTTCAGTCTTTCACTCAGTCCTTCAGTCTTTCACTCAGTCCTTCAGTCTTTCACTCAGTCAGTCATTCACTCGCTCATTCCCTCAGTCCTTCAGTCTTTTACTCACTCAGTCATTCACTCTGTTATTCCCTCAGTTCTTCAGTCTTTCACTCAGTCACTCTGACATTCACTTAGTTAATCACTCACTCACTTATTCACTCATTCATTCACTCACTCACTTATTCACTCAGGTATTCATTTTGAATGAAGGTCTGAGTGAGTGAGAGTTAATGAGTGAATAAGTGAGTGAATAAGTGAGTGAATGAGTGAGTCACCCTGTCACTAACATAGTCATTCACTACTTGAGTCAGTCACTCGCTCATTCCCTCAGTCCTTCAGTCTTTCACTCAGTCATTCACTCGCTCATTCCCTCAGTCCTTCAGTCTTTCACTCAGTCAGTCATTCACTCGCTCATTCCCTGTCCTTCAGTCTTTCACTCAGTCAGTCATTCATTCGCTCATTCCCTCAGTCCTTCAGTCTTTCACTCAGTCATTCACTCGCTCATTCCCTCAGTCCTTCAG
>JAMWET010005144.1:102500-187500 GCA_024036415.1 Prochilodus magdalenae
ATCAGAATCTATGTTTTTCATTGGACAGCGACGATATGCATGTTTATGTGTGTGTACTAGGGGTTGCACAGATTAGCCAATGAGTCAGCCTGTCAGATAGAAGTCTGTGAGGGTCCGTAGTTCGCATCTCCACTTACTTAAAAAGTCACGTGTTCCACAAAGCGTGTGGTTTTATTCACGATGTCATCAGTGGTTGGCCAGCGTTGACTACAATGTCATCACGTAGCTGTCAACATGAAAAAACGCCACCCCGGGGTCCAACCCCTGGAGTATACACGGAGACAATGGGGGCTGATGTCATGATGATTTAATAGCTCAGCACTCAGCCCTTTAACCATGTCCCTGCACCTCGCACTCTCTCGCTCTCCATCTGCATCCCTCACCAAGCACTTCTCCGTCGACAAGTCTTTACCACTCACTTACTAAACTGTGGAGGAAAGGAATAAAGGTTGGAGGGGGACGGGGGCGGGGGCAAGAAGGAGGAAGACTGGCGGCTCTTCATCTTTAGGGACCTTACACAATGAGCCTCGTGTGAAGAGACGACTTCTGTTGCCTACAGCTAAAAGAGACTTAGCGGTTTCTCATGCTAACTTTCAAAGTACCATCTAAAATTCGGATCTGCTGAAACCCTGTGGGATCTTTTCATCCCAGCTGCATGGTTCCTTGTGTCGGACAAACAAACAAACAAACAAAATTTGCATCACAAAATTGAGACAAGATGCCGGATGCTTCAACAGCATCCCTGATAGCTAGCGGATAACGGACCACTGTTGGCTTGCTAGCGTTTTGCTCAGGATCTCTCAGATCTGTCTGTGGTGATTAGCTCGATACTAGTTGGACCTTGCACGCAGGAGATCTGGGTGGTCCGAGGGTGCTGGCTCAGTCATGGCAAACTGCTACCAGGAGCCAGCAGACTGATATATGCTAGCTATCTGGTCTTAGCATTGGCTTTTCTCATATGAATTGTTTCATATGTTGCATAGCACTCATCCTCAAAGTAACAGCTCCACCCAGAAGGAGGTGTGGGGTTGTGGTGGTGTTGGGAAGGAGGATAAAGGTGACCAGGATCAATAACTGATGATAAATTTAGACTGATATGATCAATATTTATTGAGCTACACATACAGAAGTCTGTCTCTCAGTATGGTGGAGTCGGGCCGCCGTGTTTGCTAACCCAACACGCCAGACGTCTCGGTATGGAGCTGTAGAGGTTCCTAATGGTGTCCTGTGATGATCCATCCCATGCAGCTTGAACATCCTCACACAGTTCCTGCAGATGGTGCGGTAGGGGTGGAGGTGGAGGGACACCAGGTCTTCTGGACGTGTGACGACGTGTGATCTCGGTGCCGACCACGGTGCCTCCACACACCAAGACTAAAGCGGGACCTACCCACCAAGTTTCCTTCCTGTTGGTTGGTTCCTTCTGGGTGTAGCTGTCTGTGCAACATCTGTTTTGATGATGAGTGTGCTACGTTGGGTTGCTAAACTTCTGCAGCCTTGACGTTGATCTGCAGAGCATCCATATGACGCTACAGTCGAGACTGGAGTAGAATGAAATCTGCCTAGGCCTTGACCAGCGTTGCTCAAACTGGTGTCCAGGGATCCACGTTTTCACCGTAACCCAACTGTGGACCATCAGAGGTGGGGTAGCGTCCCTGTGGACTGGTTTGAGAACTTCTGGCATAGACCGTTGAATGTTGAGATGTTACACACGTCCGCACGTTCCCTCCCGCACCGGGGACAGCGTATATTTCTGAGAAGTCTTTCTACGTCTCTGAGAACCAGCCAACGAGAAGCAGGTGGCAGGGTTCTTTGGATCCTGGAGCCCTTTTGAGACGCAGGATAGCGGGACTGTATCTGGTGCTGGGTGTAATTCAATCCGTTTGTCTGCCTTTCCTACAAGGGAGAAACACCTGCAGCCTCGTAAAACAACCTCTCTGAACTCCCCGGGGCTGAGCTTAGAGCGGTAGTTTGGCCGAACGATGGTAGCATGGCTAGCCATAAACGGTAGGAAGACAGCTGGCACCATCATGGCTCCGGTAACACGATCCGTTCAAGGAGAGTTCGGCAATACAGCGCGAGCACACGTGCCGCTATCTGCTCCGTGCGGCGTGATGGCAGGTGGGTTCCTTTGACACGAATCGATCGTGATGGCTGGAATTTCCCCTCCGCGCTTTTCTGCAGAATTACGGGAGAAGCAGGTCGCTAGGGCGACCGAGCGAAGAAGACAAAACAACGTGGGAAAGGAGGATGGAGGGAGGGAGAGACTGAGTTATTGCTGAAAGGAAGGAGTGTAGATTACCCCGCACCTGAGGCTTCGAAGGAGCTGCTGGCGATCTCGATTCCATCTGAGACGTTGAGTGATGGAAAGCCTCGATAAGAAAGGCCAGCGAAAAGTGGAAAACTGGGATTGGGTCTGCCGTCTCTTCGTTCCCTCCGGGGCGAGAGGCTCCCGCTCGCTGGAGTGAACCCATGGCCATCAGACTCGTTTTTTTTTTGGGAGGTCCAGCTGCTTTATTTCAGTGTGAGGTTTCTCCCCTTACTTGGGGACCTACTCTGCTATACTCTCCAGAGGACCGCTGCCAACGTTTGACATTTTAAACCTAATCTCCATCCCTCAGCGCTGGGCTCAAAGCGAGGCGACCCCCCAGCGGCAGTCCCCTGGCACAGGCCAAAAGAGATTACCACACACCTAATATAAAGCACATTGCTGCAAAGCTGGGGGGGGGGTGTCGGGCGCCATGAGGGGCTGTCTCCCACTGTTTGCGTATTGCGTAACTACTTCGGTCGTGGTAGCTTGCCCTTCTAAATGCGCTGGTGGAAATGTAGGTGCATCCAAAGTTGGCCAGTGGCTGATTTCTAATGGACGTGGTCAGGAACGTTGTCTACTGTGTGTGGACAGTAGTATAGTATACTACTACTTCTAGTCGTGTACTGTATATACTATCAATCCCCATTCCAAACGTTGGGAGTTTTGGGCGACGGTCCTGGGTCAACTTTGGCTGATTTGACATTTCATGACACCCCAAATGTTTACTATTGCCGAACGGTCTGGACCACAGGTAGGCCAGTTCAGTCTCCGGTATTGACCGACCGTCGATTCCCAGAATCTGTTGATACCATGTGCTGTAGATGGTTGAAGATCCAGAGTCTTCGCATTGTTAGGTTGAGGAACAATTTCGGAAAACTGTTCCTCAACCTAAAACGGTGTTGGGACTTCTTCATCCTCTCATGGTGGACTGGTTCCACTCCTACAGTGACTCACTATCACCTCTTCAGGTGCAAAGTGGTAATACAAGACAGGACGTTAGCCGGGGCTAGCTGGTTAGCATGCTAACTTCAGTAGACATCACTTCTACACCATCAAAACAGTTAGCCATGGCCTTACATCACCCATAACCTGGCACTGCCTGGCACAACCAACTCTGCCGGGGACATAATGCCCACATCGTCTCTTCTACTGCAAGTGCTGTGCTATCATGAGGCCTTCAACGTAGCCTCTCTGCCTGGCCATGACTCCTCAGGCTTCAGGGCCAGTAGCAGGCTACTACACAATGTTTTGAGAAAGTAAATATGATGTATCATGGACTTACGAATTCATCAACTTCAGCTGGATAGCTTGTTGCTAAGGGTGCTACTTTTATGGTGGCATTCGTGTCTTTCCAACGTCTCTGGTTCGTGAGCTGGGAGGTATAAAATGCGATTCCGAAATTATTAGGAAACCCAAACAGTAATTACGGATGTTTGTCCCGATCGCATGATACTAACAAGAACCGATAAGATAAAGGCCCTACTGCCAAACACTACATCGTCAGGGAGCCGCCGGTGTCGCTCTCATTACATGCTAGACTCCCATCCCGGCGAAGCAGCAGTGGCAGCCTTTCCAGGGGGCTGCGGGTCCAGAGCAAATATTTATTTCCACGGTGATTACATTCCCATACACGGGCGGAAAGTTTGTCCTGACGTTTCTCAAGTCACCCGCTCAGCTGGCTTGTTTCAAACGTGCGAAAAACTTAATCTCGACAGGCCAACGGAGAGCAGAGTGTGGCGGCCTCGGGCTTCCAGGATGATTTGGCCACACGGTTTAACGTTGATTGCAGTCTATTTTTGCACCGCTTTCCAGCCAAGGAGCGATCGCCGCAGCCACCAGTCACCCGCTCCGTGGAAGATCAACACTGGAACTCTCGGCGATAGCATCTTCCATTTTTGGCCGCACCTGTCAATCGGCCAGGCCGATGCGTCTTCCTCCAAGGCTGCTGGACGATCCTTCTTTTTTGTTCCTTGTGTAAACGCTTTATAATGACTATGAGATTATCGAAGGAATAATGTGCACAGCCTGTCTTAACAAACTGGGGCACTGGGACCAAAACACCGGGACTGAGTTATGACCAGGCCGGGCTGCCAAGTTTATAGAAGCTAATGCAAACACTTACACGTGTATGAGAAGTTTCAAAGCTCTAAATCAGGGTTCCTCAGCTGTAGGCCTAGCAAGACGCTGAGAAATCTGGGCACGGTGGGCTTTGAACATTCAATCAGTGCCACGTTGTCGGATGTCAGAAGAAGCGGACACGTCGCATGACCTGAATTTGACGGAAAAACATCCTTTTGCCAGTTTGGTGTGGCACAAACCTAGTACCATATGGGCACTGGCGCTTGGTGATGAGGCTACCAATGCCTATGACTGACACTGTGCTCACTCATCTTCTTCACAAGGGGCTGGAGCAGACCAAGCCAGGAAACCCCACCAGACTGGCCACCAGGGCATTCAATCACACGTTCACACCTAGGGGGCGCAATTTAGCATCTCCAATTCACCTGGCTGCATGTCGTTGGAGGAAACCGGAGCACCCAGAAGAGGAGACCCACATAGACACAGGGAGAACCTGCAGACTCCACACCCTCACCAGGAATCAAACCCAGGACCTTCTGCTGTGAGGTGGCATTGCTATCAACTGCACCACCAATGCCGTCTCCGCATGGAAAAGCAATATTAGCATATGTTAGCATCACATTAGAGCAAAGCTAATCGACACACTACCATAGCATAACAGCAAAGCACATAGCATACTGGCATATTAGCATACTAGCACATTAGCATAGTAGCCCATTGGCATAAACAATTCAGCTCATCACCTTGAAACCGCATGGAACCACAAGCCACAAAAACAGTTCTTTCTCCAGGTTCTCTCTCCAGGTTCTCTCCAGGTTCTCTCTCCAGTTCTCTCTCCAGGTTCTCTCTCCAAGTTCTCTCTCCAGGTTCTCTCTCCAGTTCTCTCTCCAGGTTCTCTCTCCAGGTTCTCTCTCCAGGTTTCCTCCAGGTTCTCTCTCCAGTTCTCTCTTCAGGTTCTCTCTCCAGTTCTCTCTCCAGTTTCTCTCTCCAGGTTCTCTCTCCAGTTCTTTCTCCAGGTTCTCTCTCCAGTTCTCTCTCCAGGTTCTCTCTCCAGGTTCTCTCTCCAGGTTTTCTCTCCAGGTTCTCTCTCCAGGTTTCCTCCAGGTTCTCTCTCCAGTTTTCACTCCAGGTTCTCTCTCCAGTTCTCTCTCCAGGTTCTCTATCCAGGTTCTGTCTCCAGTTTTCACTCCAGGTTCTCTCTCCAGTTCTCTCTCCAGGTTCTCTCTCCAGGTTCTCTCTCCAGTTCTCTCTCCAGGTTCTCTCTCCAGGTTCTCTCTCAAGTTCTCTATCCACGTTCTCTCTCCACTTTCTTTCTCAAGTTCTCTCCTCAGGTTCTCTCTCCAGTTCTCTCTCCAGTTCTCTCTCCAGGTTCTCTCTCCAGTTCTCTCTCCAGGTTCTCTCTCCAGGTTCTCTCTCCAGTTCTCTCTCCAGTTCTCTCTCCAGGTTCTCTCTCCAGGTTCACTCCAGGTTCTCTCTACAGTTCTCTCTCCAGGTTCTCTCTCCAGGTTCTCTCTCCAGTTCTCTCTCCAGGTTCTCTCTCCAGTTCTCTCTCCAGGTTCTCTCTCCAGGTTCTTCATCTGGAAGTACTACCCCACTTCCCTATATTTACTGCTGGTGCCCCTAGAGGCCATGGTAGATATTACCCAAAAGAAAACTGGTATCTGAGATCAGGTCTCTCACAAGGTATCAGAAGAAATAACCAGTGCACCCCTAACTACAACTCTTGACTAAGAATTAGTGTTTTATATTTAACTCAACTTTATCTTCACGGTTTCTTTTCCTCAGGTAGCGCTACACAAGTCGAATGCCTGAAACATCATCATGTTTGACAACTCAGTTCCTAATGTGTTTCCCAGCACTGTATGGACAAAATCCTTGCCCTCTGTTTTCTCCTTTTGACTTTCCCTGTAGGATGATCCCAGGGAATGTGACAGAAACATTCCCAACAAGGTTCCAAGCATGATCGATGTGCCCCTGCTAAAGGACGGAGCTAAACATAGCATGGAGATCGACAACAAGTCCCAGCTGCGGAAAGGGGTAAGGGGCTACTCAAAAACATGTCACACTCCGCTACATTCGGGCTATTCTGGCTCCAGCTGGAACAGCCTCTACCTTCCCCAGAACTGGCCTGAACCCCTGCTTGCCCAATAACAATCACTGAGCCAGCATTTTAACAGAGTCCAAGAACCTTTAGCTCCTGAAGTACACTCGTTTGTTGCTCTCAGAGTGGAGATGGAACCGAGCATTCACAAACTTCTGGATTTAACAGCAGTGAGAACCTTATGAGAGTCTTTGAACAGCAGGGCGCCTTGAAGGGAGTCGTGGAGCTAGCATTACCGCTGGTCTAGCACCTTCTGAAAAGGCCATCAGGTGTTTGGGGGTGTGTTGGGGAAACTGAGAGAACAGCGTTAGCCTCCAAACATTATGAAATCTGCATGATTTGGCTGGTGTCCCCACCTATATCCAGCAGAGTCTGGGATGCATTCAAGCAGCATCCATCCAAACCTTTCAACAAGATCTAAACTGTGTTGCTCCCACTGTCAGCTTTACGACCGCGATTTATCCACCTCCGTCACCTGCTCCTGTCTGCTAATGGCTATCATCATCGTAAATGACAAAACCTACGTTAATGATTTCATTAAGCAAAGGTGGAGGGAGCAGGAAGACTCCAACAGATGCTGCCATGGTGCTGCCGTTACGTAATTGCGTGTCACCTTAAGGGCACTTTGGCTTGACCTTAATGCAAAGTGGGGGGAACAGCATAACGATAAGTCATAACTCTACAGGTGATGGAGTAAAGAGGAGGGAGGGGTCAGGTGCTTCCTGGATCTATGGCAGGGACACTGTAAGATAAGGCCTGTGTGAATACGTAGTGAGGCCATTCGGAGTTATGCAATGCCCCTGGACAATTCCGACGCTGCAGGCCAGTGCAAAAAGACCCTCCCCTCTCTTTCAGGCTCCTTCTAGCATTCTCTTATTCCCTCTCTCAGTAGGGGATCATGTGTGAAACTCCATGTGTGTGTGGACGGCTAGCATTCTTTGCGGTGTTCCTGCATGCCTCAGGCATGATCTCACCGTGAGCAGTATAGGCAGACGCCCGTGGCATCTCCCAAGGTTTCCCTCTGGATTCTGGATGCTTAGCGGGGTCCGAGTGGCCTCCCTCTCCCAGAGCAAAACCAGGGCCCTCGTAAAAGCTCTGCAGCTGAGCAAGGAACAGCTCAGAAATGCGCGATACGCTTTTATACGTGTCGTAAAAGACATGGCATTTCGAGAAGAAAGAAGCAACAGATCCCTCGTTTTTTTTTTGCGAGGTACAGAAGTGCGCCATTGCGTAACTGGCTTTGAACCGCGGGGTGTGGTGGCACGGCACTCGGCTCGCATCCATGGCGGCCATAATGGTTCCAGCAGACCGGGCTATAAAGTGGACGTTAGTGTGCGCCAGCCCTCCAGAACCTCATCTGACCGTAAAAAAAACTGGCCCGCACACCAGCCTGTCAGGGAAAGAATGAAAGATGAGTAGGAAAGAAGGAGAGAGCGAGAGGAAAAGAGGATGAAAGAGATAGTGTGAGGGAGAGAGAAAGAGAGATGGATGAGGGTGTTGAAGAGCACAAGAATGATGAGATATTCTGCTCGGTTCATTAGAAGCCGAGGAGCCAAGTGGTCCACTGCCAAATTCTTTACCATGCGTCCGTTTCTGAGACTGATCTGTATAGAACATACCCGGAGGACTGTGCAGAGGCCGGGCCGGCTCTGATTTAGGCTCCTATAAATACAGAGCAGATTGATGGTCAGTATCCTTTTCTTTCCCTCTTTGTTGTTTATTGGATGGTCAAGTGCACGAACCACCTGAGCTTCCTTTGCACTGAGCCGATTACAGAAGAACCGGTCCCTATCAGAGTAGCCATCTCACCGGCGCAATCAAATCCCGCATGGTTGTTGAAACAGGGGCGTCAGGTTACGGTGCAGGGGGTCCAGCAAGATTTGGTCCTTCCTCTGCTCAAACAAAATGAGTCAGGTTGAAGAGACTTTGGGGACCTGGTAACTGATTGCCGTAACTGAGTCGAGTCAGGTGCTTCAGGATTCCAAACTTCGTTAGCCTCCAGTTCTGGAGGACAAGCCCTGCTGTAGAGCATGGGTTCCCAATCAAAGTCCTGGTGAGCCCATACACACATTCTTGTGTTTTCCCAAAGCTTGTTAAAGAGTTGTGAGGTAAATCAGGTGTCCTAGATTAGACGAAGACATGGCGCTACCATGGCTGGGATTGGGAACCCCTGCAGTAGTCAACTTGACAGGTGCTATTGTTCCCCGTGGTATCAGGGCTACTGGACCGAGTACCCTGTGTGTAGACCATTTCCTTCCCTTCTCCTGCTGCCAATCATGGAAAACACCAACGATAAGATAGAAGATCACAGTGCAGGTCTGAAAACGTTAAGCTCTCTATCCAACCTCTGCAGACAGACTGGCCTTGGATTAATGACCTTCCAGCAGCTTGTTGAACTTGGCCAGCGTAGCTGATAAGAAGTCAGCGGTAAGGAAAGCCACATGGGCCGTATAGAATGCAGGGAATCATCTACCCTCCAGAACAAACTGGGAACACGATGTCCCCGAGACGAATGGGAGGCGTAGCGCGGCCTCCGCAGTCAACGCCGGCAACGTACAGCGCGAGCAGCCGGTATTGACTGAACGCATTAAGGAGAGCATACCTCATCCTCATGCTAAATGCGTTTTTATGGGCTGGCATCGGAGAGCTTGTACAGGAAACACAGCGGCCGAAACATAAATCTCCTGTATAAACACCGCAAGGAAAACCAAAATCTCAGAGGTGCGGAAAACAACAGCTGAGAAAATACATAGCTTCAACTGAAACTGTACTCTAGCAAGTGTTCCTCCCTTGGATGTGGTCGCAGGGCCTGGGGAACGACTTGTTTTTGTTGGCCTTCGGATGTTGCAATATTGCAGCTTGCGGCTAACCGTGTTGTCAAAGGGCAGTTTTAGTACTTCGCCGGTGTACCTCGTGTGAACCACTTCACAGGAAGCATCCCAAGGATGTCGTATCATATGCCACCAGACCGGGGTTCATAAATTTGAGGGACTTCGTTTAGCGGACAGCATGTTAATAACGTATGCTCCAGCTTTTTTTTATGATGGGATGTAAATGTTTGGGATGTTTTGCCAGCAACCTCTCGCTGGCCAAACGTAAACTAGTCACCATGTTATGAAAACTGAACAATAACAAAACCAAAAGTGAAAATCGTGGGTAATCTATTTGGAGAAACTTACGTGGCTAAATATTTGGGTGTAATTATACGGGTTTTATGACCACACAATAATTGCTATTTAAATTTGATTCATACGTCAAAGTTACTGAAAGAGCTGGACGATTCACAGATGTAGTTATGGGGTTGACATTGTTTGTATTCAGAAGAATATACAGTGCCATGTTCGGCAATCTCAGATTTCTCCGACAGAAGCCTCAATGCTGGCAAAGCGCCCTCATGGTCCTTCTCTTGTTAGACTTCTACAGTTATTGGTATCCCTGTTTCCTTGGCATTCAGTTTTCTTTATGTAATGTACTTACATTGCGATAATTAGCGACGGTGCAATGCTAAGCAACTCCAGAAAGTTCAACCTTGTGCTTGTATATGGCTACAGCTTTTGGAAAATCTTTGTTAAATTCCTGAAATATTCCCAGTAAGGGGTGGAAAACACCCATCTACTGTACTTCTCCTGGACTGACAGACAAGGTCTCAGGGCAGACCCCCCAAGCAGGAATTTAATGTTGGGCTAAGCTGCACATGTCTGTTTGTCTTTACTCCCCATCACTCAAATCTCAGGGTAGATCCCCAAACTCTAATCCACAGCCATACTGACTCTGTGCAAGAGTAATAAGGATTCCCACTGGCCTAATGGAAAGTAGGCCCATTGACCGAATGGATAGTAGACACACTAACCTAATGGAAAGTAGGCCCATTGACTGAATGGATAGCAGATACACTGACCTAATGGAAAGTAGGCCCATTGACTGACTGGATAGCAGATACACTGACCTAATGGAAAGTAGGCCCATTGACCGACTGGATAGTAGACACACTGACCTAATGGAAAGTAGGCCCATTGACCGACTGGATAGCAGATACACTGACCTAATGGAAAGTAGGCCCATTGGCCGAATGGATAGCAGATACACTGACCTAACGGAAAGGAGGCCCATTGACCGAGTGGATAGCAGATACACTGACCTAATGGAAAGTAGGCCCATTGACAGAATGGATAGCAGATACACTGACCTAATGGAAAGTAGGCCCATTGACCCGCTGCCATTCTTAGTCACTCCATGACAGTCTGGCATGGCACCATTGCAGTCTTTGGGGACAAGCACGTGGTGGTGAGGACAGTAGTCGTAGCAGTCTGTGTGCATGTAGGTCTCTGTGGTGCAGCCTTCTGCCAATAGTGCTCATTGAGGACAACACTGCTTGCTGAATGTCCACAATCGTGGCTGCTGGGACAGTCAGGTAGTGCAATAAGACCCGTCCTTGCTAACGTCACATGCCGTGAAACTTGAATTAGCATGTCTCATATTAGCATGTCTCACAATGCCAACTCTCTAAAACAGATCCACACCCACCACTGGTCACGGGCACTCTCTCCGAAGCATTGTTTTCTATGTCAGGAAAGCGGTTTCTTCCTAGCAGCTATGAGCAGAAGCATTTCAGGACAGTTCCTTAAGACCCAGTCCACTTCGCTAGTCCATCTATAACAATGTCTGTGTAAAAAAATTCCTATTGTTTTGGTTGTACTTTCCTTGTGGTAATCCATCCCATGCAGCTTGAATTTCCTGACACCCCAAATTTCAGCTGTTTCTGATAACAGTAGTGATCCACAGGATATGACGTGGTGTTAAGGACGGTAGTGGTAACGGTCCTTTGTTTTGACCTTACAATGGTGGTTGTTGGGTCAGTCCAAAAAAAACTTCTTGGAATTAAATAGGGGTTCTGATAATAGAACTGATTCACAGGATATGACCTTTGTTTTGACCTTACCCGTCAAATAGGGGTCAGTGCAAAAATGAGAACGCCTCATGCCCGAATGCCATAAAAGATAAGCACTAGCTTTGAGCTGACCACATGTTTGACGCGAGATGGCAAAGGCTTTAGCGCGATTGCCCAACATCGGGTCCTGTACGAGGCTCAGAGACAGGGTGTCCTGTTTTTAGCATCGGGTTTTATGAGGAACTTCTGTGCCGGCGGAGAGAACCGGGGCATATGTCTTCATCAAAGGAGACACATTTATAAATGTGGGTTGAGCGGTCACCCACTGAGCGCCTGAGGACTGTCCAATTTACCCTCGTTAAAGAGCATCATTACAGCTCAGTCCCCAGCAGCTCATAACCTGTCCCTCTCAAGGGCTGCGGAAGGCTGATCCCTGACCGGCTCGTCTCTCCTTATATCGTCCTGTTCCTGAGGGAAGGGAGGACAAAGCCTGTCCCAGATCAGGTTCTTTCCTCAGAGTCGCCTCCCCCCAGGTTTCTGTTGAGTAATGTGCAGGATATCCCAGCGCTGACAGGAGGCTTCATCAAGCACGTCCTCAGGATTACTGTCAGAGAGCAGATGTCAGACTGGAGGCCTGAAGGGGCTCTGTCCAGGGAGATACTGCTGAAGATAGAGAGAGAGAGAGAGAGAGAGAGAGATAGATAGATAGATAGATAGATAGATAGATAGATAGATAGATAGATAGATAGATAGAGAGATAGAGAGATGGAGAGTTATAGATAGATAGATAGAGAGATAGAGAGATAGAGAGTTATAGATAGATAGATAGATAGATAGATAGATAGATAGATGGAGAGATGGAGAGATGGAGAGTTATAGATAGATAGATAGATAGATAGATAGATAGATAGATAGATAGATAGATAGATAGATAGATAGATAGATAGATAGATAGATAGATATATGGAGAGATGGAGAGATGGAGAGTTATAGATAGATAGATAGATAGATAGATAGATAGATAGATAGATAGATAGATAGATAGATAGATAGGTAGACAGATAGAGAGTTATAGATTGATAGATAGATAGATAGATAGATAGATAGATAGATAGATAGATAGACAGACAGACAGACAGACAGACAGACAGATAGACAGACAGACAGACAGACAGACAGACAGACAGACAGATAGACAGACAGACAGACAGACAGACAGACAGACAGACAGACAGATAGATAGATAGATAGATAGATAGATAGATAGATAGATAGATAGATAGATAGATAGATAGATAGATAGATAGATGGAGAGATGGAGAGATGGAGAGTTATAGATAGATAGATAGATAGATAGATAGATAGATAGATAGATGGAGAGATGGAGAGATGGAGAGTTATAGATAGATAGATAGATAGATAGATAGATAGATGGACAGACGGACAGATGGACAGATAGATAGATGGATAGACAGACAGATAGACAGACAGACGCAGGTAGACAGATATGTCTCGGGATCTTATGTAACAGGTTTATGTAATGGCCGTGTGAGGCGGGTGAGGCGGTTGAGGCGGGTGAGGCGGGTGAGTAACTAAGCCTGGGCTTTGTTATTGTAGAACCTGAGATTTATACCCGGCTCAGTGGAGCTCTTACACAGAGCAGGGCTGTACTGCACACAGCAGCGTCTCCCGACCCTGGTCCTGGAGGGCCACAGTCCTGCACACGGTAGAGCTTCTCTACTAACACCCACTGTGAAGTAATAACGAGCTGTTAATGAGAGCGGGTTTGTGGGAGCGGTTACTACAGAGGGCTTCAGTACCGTACCGGACAGTGGTAACCATGGTATCCTAAACCCAGGTTTGGTGAGACACGATGAGACACGATCAGAGCCGTTACCGTCTGCTATATGATCCTCGAGCCTTCATTCCCTCCTCTCTAACCTCGTCCTGCTGCTCCTGGGCTCCTGCTGGGCTGCGTCTGGGGTGATCACCGGAGGCCCACTTCTGCTGGAGCCTTTTAAGGACTGCTGTTCGAGAGGTTCTATTCTGTTGAGTAAACTGGAGGATTAAAGACGATAGAATACAGGAGTGCTTGGTCTGGCCTTTGTTCAAGGCTTTGTGTTAGCCGATGCTGCATTGTGTTGGTTTATGTTTTAGCGGTCCGGGCCCCCACAGCAGCATTTGGACATCTGTGTTTGTCCTCTGAACGCTGTAACGGCAACGGTGGGACTACGGTGCTGTTCGAACATTAGTTGGTCACTTTTTCATGACTGAATGAAGCTGAAATAAAAAAAAAAAAAAAAAAAAAAAAAATAATAATAATAATAATAATAATAATAATAATAATAATAATAATAAAAAATAATAATAATACACAACGTGGCCAAAAGTATGTGGACATCTGTATATGCTTGGTGAACAACACATTCCAAACCCACGGGTGTTACTATGGAGTTCATCTACCATTGGCTACGGCCTCCACTGTTGTTGCTCCTAGGCTTCAGCCCTTACGGTTGACAGGGGCGGCTCTAGCAGGACCCAAGCCTGACAAACTGACCTGCTGGAAAGGTAGCGTCCTGCAACAGTGCCAGGTTCAAGTAGCACTGCCAAGGTTTGTAGAGACTGCATGGCTAAGTGCCTGATTACATGCACCTGTTAGCAATGGCTGCGACTCTACTGTGTACAGCACACTAACACCACGGAATTTGCTATGTAGGTTACCATGTTTAATAGTATGGGATCTGCTGACTAGTACACACCGTATTAACACAGTACATTGTTTCTTACTGACAGGAAGTGATAAAAATGAGCTAAGTAATGTGTTAGTGTGCTGTAAGTAGTGTGTTGTTGTACAGTAACTCAGTAAGTGTAATGTGTTAGTGTACTGTAAGTAGTGTGTTGTTGTACAGTAACTCAGTAAGTGTAATGTGTTAGTGTGCTGTAAGTAGTGTGTTGGTGTACAGTAACTCAGTAAGTGTAATGTGTTAGTGTACTGTAAGTAGTGTGTTGTTGTACAGTAACTCAGTAAGTGTAATGTGTTAGTGTGCTGTAAGTAGCGTGTCGGTGTACAATAACTCAGTAAGTGTAATGTGTTAGTGTGCTGTAAGTAGTGTGTCTGTGTACAGTAACTCAGTAAGTGTAATGTGTTAGTGTGCTGTAAGTAGTGTGTTGGTGTACAGTAACTCAGTAAGTGTAATGCGTTAGTGTACTGTAAGTAGTGTGTCGGTGTACAATAACTCAGTAAGTGTAATGTGTTAGTGTACTGTAAGTAGTGTGTTGTTGTACAGTAACTCAGTAAGTGTAATGTGTTAGTGTACTGTAAGTAGTGTGTTGGTGTACAGTATGAACGTTAATCATTATGTAATATCTTTAAGCTCAACTGCGCTGCAAAATAACCGATCACTCCTGAACATCCCAGAGTTAACCATTTCCGCTCTTTTGGAAAAGCATACTGCTTGTATGATCCAGCTGTCTGGCACCTATAAGTCAACACACATTCGCAGAATGATCATGTTATGATAAATCCAGGATTGGTTTCTCTCCACTTGGCATGTGGTGCCTCGGACTCCAGCCTCAGCATATGTTCTCCAGACCGTGTTCATTTATCTTACACAACACTAGATGTCTTATAGGGGGGAAAATCCTATGCTTTATAAAGTCCAAGACCCAAAACATCCCCATGTGTACCCAAACAAGAGGCCTAGGAAGGGTCTGGAAAGACACGGGCCCGTTTCTGCGTTTGCGGAACCATAGAACAGCATCTAAGCGATATCTATAATTTGTTCTAGGAAATGGAATCTTAAAACTCGGAACGTGCATTTCCTGAGGAACATCCACAAAGACCGCACATCTTAAGCTTGTTACAGCCGGTTGCTAAAATGGTGTTGCTAAAAATGAATGGGAGTCTATGGGCGGAACGAGGGATCAATAAGCAACACATAGACTGTATGTCCGTTTTGTTGGGGATCTGAGGTTGGGGATCAGCCCTGGGTAAGTACAGGCAGTTTGGTGGCTGTAGGGTAAAGGAAACGGTAGGGTTTGAATGGGAAATGAATGGGACTCTATGGGAGGAAAGAGTGATGGGGAAATCAAGACAAACAGACGAGTGCAGGTTGGATCAACATTAAAGTGCTGGGGCTTTGCCCTGAGATGTGGAGCGGTGTCTGTCTGTCGTGCAGAAGTATAGAAGCAGATGGATGTGTACTTTTTTACACCAGTCATATTTAATAGGGAAAAAGTAAAACAGATTTTTCTGAAATTGTAAGTCGAATCAAGAAGCTGTATATAAGCACAACATTCCGAACAGACTGACATTTATCGGGGTGAACTAGTGAAGTAGCAGAAGTAGCAGAAGAAGAAGAAGAGGAAGCAGAAGTAGAAGATGAAAAAGAGGAATAGGAAGAAGAAGATAAAGAAGAAAAAGAAGAAGAAGAAGAAGCAGATGAAGAAGAAGATGAAGAAGAGGAAGAGGAAGAAGCAGATGAAGAAGAGGAAGAAGAAGATAAAGAAGAAGAAGCAGATGAAGAAGTGGAAGAAAAAGATAAAGAAGAAGCAGATGAAGAAGAGGAAGAAGAAGATGATGAAGAAGAAGCAGATGAAGAAGAGGAAGAAGCAGATGAAGAAGACGATAAAGAAGAAAAAGAAAAAGAAGAAGATGAAGAACAGAAAGAAGAAGATAAAGAAGAAGAAGCAGATGAAGAAGAGGAAGAAGATGATGAAGAAGAAGCAGATGAAGAAGAACAAGCAGACGAAGAAGAGGAAGAAGAAGAAGAAGAAGAAGAAAAGGAAGCAGATAAAGAGAAGGAAGATGAAGAAGAAGAAAAAGAAGAAGAAGATGATGAAGAAGAAGCAGATGCAGAAGAGGAAAAAGAAGATGAAGAAGAAGCAGATGAAGAAGAACAAGCAGATAAAGAAGAGGAAGAACAAGCAGATGAAGAAGAGGAAGAGGAAGATAAATAAGAAGAAGAAGCAGATGAAGAAGAGGAAGAAGATGATGAAGAAGAAGCAGATGAAGAAGAGGAAGAAGATGATGAAGAAGAAGCAGATGAAGAAGAGGAAGAAGACGATAAAGAAGAGGAAGAAGAAGAAGCAGATGAAGAAGACGATAAAGAAGAGGAAGAAGAAGAAGCAGATGAAGAAGAGGAAGAAGAAGATAAAGAAGAAGAAGCAGATGAAGAAGAGGAAGAAGAAGATAAAGAAGAAGAAGCAGATGAAGAAGAGGAAGAAGAAGATGATGAAGAAGAAGCAGATGAGGAAGAACAAGCAGACGAAGAAGAGGAAGAGGAAGAGGAAGAAGAAGAAGAAGAAGAAGAAGAAGAAGAAGAAGAAGATGAAGAAGAAGAAGCAGATGAAGAAGAGGAAAGAGATGATGATGAAGAAGAGGAAGAAGATGAAGAAGAAGAGAAAGAAGAAGAAGAAGCAGATGAAGAAGAGGAAAAAGATGATGATGAAGAAGAGGAAGAAGATGAAGAAGATGAAGAAGAAGAGGAAGAAGATGAAGAAGATGAAGAAGAGGAAGAAGATGAAGAAGAAGATTATGACGATGAAGGAAATAAATATATACGTCATGTCAGCTTGAAACATTAACACCCCTAGAAGCCAGCAAAACCAGCACATCGTCTCTGTCCAATGAAGGACATGTATGTCCATTTTTGACTTTTATGCATCATTTGAAAACAGCAGCTGCGGTTTACACGGTGTGAGAATTGCTTGATGAGCGGACCAACAGGAATGTCCCAGAAGTGTTTGGAAAGACGTCTGGTTCCATTGACTTCCATTAAAATTAAATTAGGTTTTTGATCTTTCCTGTAAAGTTGCCGTTCTGGAGATACTCTTCTTTTTCCCTGGACAGTGACAATACGTAGGGTCTGGGACGCTGGTATGCTGGTAAATCAGCACCAGAGCAGCATGAACCAGCCTAGACCAGAACGTAGGGCTGAAAAACCCACAAGGCTCGTTTGTTGTAGGCGTGTCTGCGGTCGGAGTTTGATGTGAGAGGGAAACTCATTTGACAGCAAAGCTCCGAAGTGCAAACTGCGCGTGGCACGTGTTTGAACCAAGCCAGTCGCTCTGCACACATACACTGGACAGCCCTGATCTTGGGTGGTGCGCACGTAAGCGGGGTCCTTGAAACACGGGACTGATGTGGGCTGTCCCACCCACGCTGTGGCAAGTAAACAGCGACCAAACTCTCTTTTGCCGTGTGCCAGAAACGCACCAAGCGAAAAACTAACAACCAAGCGAACGCTAATCTAGCACAGCGGAGTCAGCAAGAGGGTCTGTTCTGGCCGTGCCAGCATTCCCTGGGTGCATGTCCAGCAGTAAAGTGGATAAGAATCTTTATCCTCCTTTAAGACGCTGCCAAATCCAACTTGGGAAAGGCTTCCAGAGAGCCGGAGTCACGGAGGGGTCCATGACAGCACTGAGAGAATGTCCATAACATGCACGAGTCACCTTGTGTGTTTAAGGTGGTAGTAATCTCAGGCTCCTGCAGATGGCGCTGCTGTACGAGGAGGATGGGGCTATAAATCCCTGTGGGGTGTGAGTGACGGGATCCATAGATTGGGAGGAGGTGCTACAGTGCAGGGAATGTCTCGTTCCATGTGTGGAAAACGCTCCAGAGCAGATGTTAACGATTGGCTAAAAGGAGGGACTGCATGTGGGCGTGGCCAAAGACCATAGTGTGAAGGAAGTAGCTGAATCTGCAGGTGTATGGAAGCGTACGGTCATACGGGTCTACCAGTGGTGCCTAAAATCCCAGTCTACAGGGAATTCTCCTCGGAATTGCGCCAGGGAAGGCCTCCACCGAATCTGGACCACCTGACCAGTTCTTCGGTACAAGAGCGAACCGGACCGGTCCCTGCCAAATAGCCATAGCACTCACGTGTAGCTTCATGCAAGCGTTGTGCTCTGCGATCCCTGCATGCCAACACGTCCTCAAATGACATACACTAACACACTTGTAGGCTACGCTAGCATCGCGGGTTCCAGAAACTAAGACACCAAGCATCTTGGCGTATGAGTTTTTGCGGTAATAGGAAAATTGCGAGCATGCGATTTCTATAAACATGTTTTTGGTTCTCCGAAAATGCTGGTTACGCAACCGCCGTGATCATCAGGCGTCACGGTTCACGTCTAGCTAGCTTTAGCCACGTCAGCCTAAGAAGCTCGAACACGTTGCCCTTCGTGTCGGAATCCGTGCAGGGGCACCGAGCAAATCCCCCGAAACGGACCCGAGGTCCGATCTCACGGCACACTGGAGCTTGCCCTTGTCCGTCAGGGCTCGGTTAGCATTGCGCCAGCGCCTGGATTCTTCGAAAGGTTCCGTTTACAGACTGCGAACAGACCGTATTATGTAATGGTTTTTACGAGGGGGGGATATGGATCTTAGGAGTTGAACCGAGGTCGGAAGTTGACGGAGATGTGTTTGCAATAAGGGTGAGGTTTCCTGGGCCAATTCCTTTTAGCGCACTGTCAGCCTTGATCACGTAAAGAATGCCTCAAAGGCATGTGCTCGGCCTTTGCTTGTACTAGGGAGACGCGTGCAGGCATATGGAGCGGCCCTGCTTTCTCGAGGCGTGAGGGTGTGAGCTAACAAAACGGCTTAGCCAGTGAAAGGCGCTGCGTTCTTTCTCCAATGAAAGAAATAACCCAGTACTGAACTTGATATAACGGGGCAGTAACTGTTGTGCTAAATGTTCAGTCCCTGTTTTACAAGCCTCACACACATTTCGTCCTAGCAGGCCGTTTAACGAGCTCCCGCCGAACCATGTGCCGCTTTCGACGCTCAATTGTGTGAGAGGTCGCCGTTGAGGAGAGACGATCGTTGCCGGCTGGAAGGAAAAAACAAAAGTTGTGTAGACGGCGTGGCTGGCAGCATGGAGCACTTACTCGAAGTCGTTCCTCAGGAGCTCTCCGGTCCAACACCACAGCTTTTAGGTCATGACCGTCTTTATGACCCCAGGCTGGATGCAGAAACACACGTTGCACAACACAACGGCTAGTGAATGACTAGCGACTCGCTAGAATTCGTTCAGTTAACCATTCCATGTCCTGGAATGGATGGCCTCCGCCTTCCTGCACTCCAGAATGCTATGAGTGGTGTATGGCCACAACTTCCTAGGTGCCATAAACAGAAAAACCGGAATGGACCAGCAGGACTGTGCTAGCAACACCACCATATTGCGTTTCGAATGCTGGTATCAACCAGTGTGACCATGCTGGACCACTAGCATGAACCAAACCTGGCCTGGTCACCAGCAACACCAGCATGCATTGCGTTTTGGATGCTGATCAACCGGGGTCACCATGATGGATGACTTGCATAGCTTATGCATAGACTAGCAGGCCTGGTCACCAGCAACACCAGTTTATGTGGTGTTTTCAATGGTGGTATCAACCAGTTTGACCATGATGGATCACTAACCCAAGAACAGACCAGCAGGACCAGTCACCGGCAACACCAGGATATGTGGTGTTTTGGTTTCTGGTATAAACCAGTATGACCATAAAGGGTGACTAGCATAAACCAATATAGACCACCAAAAACCGGTCACCAGGAACACCAGCATAGGCTGTGTTTGGGATGCTGGTGAACCTGTCTGACCATGCTGGACGACTAGCATTAACCAGTATAGACCAGCATATGCTGTGTTTGGGATGCTGGTCAGCCAGTGTGACCATGCCGGATGACTAGCATTAACCAGTATAGACAAGGAGATGCTCTGTTTTGGATGCTGGTATGCTGGTCCACCAGTGTGACCATGCTGGACGACTAGCATTAACCAGTATAGACCAACAGATGGTGTGTTTGGGATGCTGGTCAGCCATTGTGACCACGCTGGATGACTAGCATTAACCAGTATAGACAAGGAGATGCTCTGTTTTGGATGCTGGTATGCTAGTCCATCAGTGTGACCATGCTGGACAACTAGCATAAACCAGTAGGCCTATAGACCAGCAGATGGTGTGTTTTGGTTGCTTGGTATGCTGGTCCACCAGTGTGCCCATGCTGGACAACTAGCATAAACCAGTAGGCCTATAGACCAGCAGATGGTGTGTTTTGGATGCTGGTGTGCTGGTCCACCAGTGTGCCCATGCTGGACGACTACCATGAACCAGTATAGACCAGTCCAGTTTAGACCAGTAGAAATCTATTAACTTCCCTAAGTTGGTTTTTATTAGACCATCTCTAAAGTAACGCTCATCATATGGTATGTTAATGCCAAGCTAGCAGGTTTAGCTAAGCACTGCGTTTGGTACCAGCTCTAGTTTGAAGCTGGTAACAGATAATTGAGGAGCATATTCAGTCTTCACTCTTTTTTCTTGTGCTAGAATGAGTATTAGCCTGGTAGCATGTTACCTCATCACACACGTGCCACAAACCGTGCTCATAGTATTACCACCCATCCCGTAAAATACGGAATCGTCCCTTATTTGGCAATTAAATGTTGCTTCCTGTAATAAACCAATACGGGATTTGTTCCGTATTTCCATAAATGTTTGTAAATTTGTTCGGTATGTCCGTAAATGTCCGTAAATGTGTTCCATATTTCCGTAAATGTCTGTAAATTTGTTCTGTATTTCTGTAAATGTCTGTAAATATGTTCCGTATTTCCGTAAATGTCTGTAAATGTGTTCTGTATTTCCGTAAATGTCTGTAAATTTGTTCCGTATTTCCATAAATGTCCGTAAATATGTTCCGTATTTCCGTAAATGTCTGTAAATTTGTTCCGTATTTCCATAAATGTCTGTAAATTTGTTCCATATTTCCGTAAATGTCTGTAAATTTGTTCCGTATTTCCGTAAATGTCAGTAAATATGTTCCGTATTTCCATAAATGTCCGTAAATATGTTCCGTATTTCCGTAAATGTCTGTAAATTTGTTCCGTATTTCCATAAATGTCTGTAAATTTGTTCCATATTTCCGTAAATGTCCGTAAATATGTTCCGTATTTCCGTAAATGTCTGTAAATTTGTTCCGTATTTCCATAAATGTCTGTAAATTTGTTCCATATTTCCGTAAATGTCTGTAAATTTGTTCCGTATTTCCGTAAATGTCAGTAAATATGTTCCGTATTTCCATAAATGTCCGTAATTTTGTTCTGTATTTCCGTAAATGTCTGTAAATATGTTCCATATTTCCGTAAATGTCCATAAATTTGTTCCGTATTTCCGTAAATGTCCATAAATTTGTTCCGTATTTCCGTAAATGTCAGTAAATATGTTCCGTATTTCCGTAAATGTCCGTAAATTTGTTCCGTATTTCCGTAAATGTCAGTAAATATGTTCCGTATTTCCGTAAATGTCCGTAATTTTGTTCTGTATTTCCGTAAATGTCTGTAAATATGTTCCATATTTCCGTAAATGTCCGTAAATATGTTCCGTATTTCCGTAAATGTCTGTAAATTTGTTCCGTATTTCCGTAAATGTCTGTAAATATGTTCCGTATTTCCGTAAATGTCTGTAAATTTGTTCCGTATTTCCGTAAATGTCTGTAAATTTGTTTCATATTTCCGTAAATGTCTGTAAATTTGTTCCGTATTTCCGTAAATGTCAGTAAATATGTTCCGTATTTCCATAAATGTCCGTAATTTTGTTCTGTATTTCCGTAAATGTCTGTAAATATGTTCCATATTTCCGTAAATGTCCATAAATTTGTTCCGTATTTCCGTAAATGTCCATAAATTTATTCCGTATTTCCGTAAATGTCAGTAAATATGTTCCGTATTTCCGTAAATGTCCGTAAATTTGTTCCGTATTTCCGTAAATGTCAGTAAATATGTTCCGTATTTCCGTAAATGTCCGTAATTTTGTTCTGTATTTCCGTAAATGTCTGTAAATATGTTCCATATTTCCGTAAATGTCCGTAAATTTGTTCCGTATTTCCGTAAATGTCCATAAATTTGTTCCGTATTTCCGTAAATGTCAGTAAATATGTTCCGTATTTCCGTAAATGTCCGTAAATTTGTTCTGTATTTCCGTAAATGTCTGTAAATTTGTTCCATAATTCTGTAAATGTAAATATGCACGTCACAATCTCTCTCAAACATGTCAATCACACATTACCACGCCCCCCGTCCTTTATTTTCAGTTCTGAAAGGTGGCAACCTTACGTGTTCCCTTGTTAAGTAATTTCAGTCAGGTTTTCTAATCTGATTTCTGACACTGTACGACATACTGGTCTATAATAAAGGACAAACAGTACATCACATAGCTAAACACATTCGAAAACATCTGGAGACTTTGTGCCCACTTTTATTCAATTCCCTAGATGACTGTATATCATACAGCACAGAAACCAGTCAGCTCAGGACTCAAAGTACTCTGAAGCTAGCCTATGGCCATTCAGGCAAACGGCTAATTGGTCTACATAAGCTTTACATTAGCCTCGTTTACTCCAGCGCAAGGAACCACCAAGCATATCTGAGCTGATTACCTACATATGGGAGAAGAGGACAACTTCTCAAACACTCTAAACATTATTTATCTATTTATAATGTAGCATAAGCTGCTCGTTAGCTCACATGTGCTCGGCTTTTTTGACTCTTTGTAAGAGGAACAGCTGCCCCCAGAAGGAGGTGTGGGGTTTCAGGGCTGTTAGGAAGGAGGATAAAGGTGACCAGGATCAATAACTGATGATAAATTTAGACTGATATGATCAATATTTATTGAGCTACACATACAGAAGTCTGTCTCTCAGTATGGCGCCGGGCCGCCGTGTTTGCTAACCCAACACGCCAGACGTCTCGGTATGGAGCTGTAGAGGTTCCTAATGGTGTCCTGTGATAATCCATCCCATGGGGCTTGAACATCCTCACACAGTTCCTGCAGATGGTGCGGTAGGGGTGGAGGTGGAGGGACACCAGGTCTTCTGGACGTGTGATGACAAACCGTTCATCTTGGTGCTGACCACGGTGCCTCCTTGGTCGTCTCCACCAAGACTAAAGCGGGACTCGTCACTGAAGATGACCCGCTGCCATTCTGAGTCACTCCATGACAGTCTGGTACGACACCACTGCAGTCTTTGGTGACGGTGACGTGGTGTTAAGGACAGTCGTGGTAACGGTCTGTGTGCATGTAGTCCTGCGTGGTGCTGGCAGAATGACTTGAATCATTGGCATGTCTCATGATGTCAAACCTACCGATCAAGTTTCCTTCTGGATGAATATGTTTTGGCAATGGAACGGTGAGGCCTGTTTTGCCGTTGGCCCTCTCACTTTCCACGGAATTTTAAATTGTCATTTACAACACCGTAGGTCTAGATGGTTTGCTTCATCCCTTGTTCCCAGCTTTTCAATCGGAAAGCCAACAGCCAGACAAAATATTACCGACCCGCTCCAAAAAACAGACCACAAAAGTTTAGCGGCTTGCTAAAATTATACAGACAAAACATGTGGAAGGTGTCGTTTCTAGCGCTTAGCTTTTTTCTGCACTTAGCTGTTGAAGAAATCCAGAATTGTGGGAATGTCATTTAGGCTTCCAGGGAATACTGGAAGAAGTTCATCCAGGCCTTTGAGAAGGACTAAGCATCGAAACGGTTGGGAGTCGACATTGTATACTGGCAACCGAAACTGGTGTAGATAAAAAAAAACAACTCTCAAAACTGTGTTTAGACCTGGGTAGATTCAAAAGTCAACACTCTTACCCAACGCTGGGAAACGAGGACCCCTGGACGTTTTTCAACTCCGGCCAAACAAATCACAGCAGGGTATTTTAAGCTCTGAATTGGTTTGTCATGTGATAAATGCTTATTATTTTAACGATTGATCTAAGAAAGAAAACAATCGGGGGAATTAAGCGAGCCCTCCTTGGGGAGTTGTGTAAAGCCGAAGTGTGTTTTGGAATCACTGGGATTGCCAGTGTTGGGGAACGGCGGGGGAATTGCGAGGCTTGAGGATTTTAATTGCTGAGGTTGGAAACAAGCGGTTGAAATTAACCATTGTTTGCTTCTCCAGACATTCTGATGTTCATACAGCAGCTCCGACGCCAGGTATGGCTGATTAACCCAAATAAACCCAACTCCGGGGAAAATCATTCCAAATTTCTTTAGGTTCGGAAAAAAGGAAAGGACTGAATCGCTTGTCCGGCACATGGAGAGGAAGGAAATCGTTATTGACATCTATTCCATGTGAGTTATTTGGCCATTTTACCGCATACCCTATTATCATTTTGTTGTGGTTATTGTTGTTGATGTTTTTGATGTTGTTGTTGTTGTCGTCGTGGGGACTGGTGGGAGTCAGCCTGGCTCATATGCATTCCATCCGGTTATTGCTTCAAGCTGCATATAGACACAACTATGTTGGCAAAGCTGCTAACGTCGACCACAAAGGGTCCGTCTGGACTTCTGGAGGGTCCGTCTGGAGGCGTTTGTTTGATGATGCTGATTGGGCAGTGAGTTTGTTTTACAAACAGACACACAATCAAATCCCCAGTAAAATATGTAAACCAATTGCTGCCATATGTCAAAACATCCTATGGGCTATATGGCCAAAAGTATGTGGACGCCTTTTGCGAGTTTGCTTTGCGGGTGGTTCAGCAAACGCAAGCACATAGACCGGGAATCCCTGTATGGGGATGGAGGGGAATGGGACGTCCTGAAGAGCTCGGTGACTCTGGAGCTGTTATATGATGGGACAGTCGTGGGCTTGAGGTTAGGGAACTGGCCTTGGGACTATTACCTATCACTCACTACCGAGTTCCAAATGACCTCTAGTAACAACATTTACAGAAGAACTGACTATTCCAATACAGTTCCTGCAGATGGTGCGGTAGGGGTGGAGGTGGAGGGACACCAGGTCTTCTGGACATGTGACTTCTTGACCACAGTGTCTCCACACATGGATTCGTTCATCGTCTTCACCAAGACAAAAGCGGGACTTGTCACTGAAGGTGACCCTGCCATTCTGAGTCACTTCATGACAGTCTGGTACAACACCACTGCAGTGTTTGGTGACGGTAACGGTCTGTGTAGTCCTGCCTGGTGCAGCCGTCATGCATGAAACTTGAATCATTCGCATGTCTTATAACGAGACGTGAATGAGTGGCAACCGGTGTTCAAACCTTGCAACAGTCGAAGCATCTGTGGGTGGATAGGTTCATTCTCCTAGGCCCAGATGCTCCTGGCAGGTTAAGGCCGGTCCGAGCGAAGCCTATTAAGACTTTAACAAGAGAACATGAACTGACCGAAAATTCCCATTAACAGAAGGCACTCAGCAGGTGTCATCAGACCTGACGGTTTACAGCTTCACACGGCTACTGCTTTCAAGGGTGGGAACGTTCTGGCACAAGATCACATGTAGCCGTTGCCATGGCAGTACTTACTGTTCATCCCCAACCTGTAGCCAAGGTAGTGAAGAGGAGTAAATATTTAAGGTAGGGTTCCATACATTACCGTTTCCATGGAGCAGTCAGGAAGAGCTGGCGTGCGGTAATCTCCCAGACATATGCTATACACGTGGCTGCAGATGGGGTACGATGCGTCTCCTGCTTCCACTGGAATGGGATAGCATTTAGCAGAGCTGGAACGTACGTTACCTGGACGTTTAGGTGACTCCCATGTGTGACAAAAGTTTAACAGAACTGTAGCCTAGGCTCTGGAGTTGGAAAAGCTAAGGCTATGTTCAGAGTGTCAGCCCAAACCCAATGATTGGCATATCCAGATTGATTTTTGACGGTCTAGATACGAAACACCATGTGAAATCTGATTTCTGCCACATCTGAAGTGGGTTTGAAGTGTGATGCCCATTCGATTTCCACAGATGAGTCCCAGTCTGGGCGCTATTGCGTTTGGTTATTGGATTTTGGAATGTCGTTCGCATCATTTGCATCACTTGCAATGCAGACTGCGCGTTCAGTTTATGGCTGGACAGTTTGGTTTTTTAACTCGCAGTCCTCCACCTAGTGCAATACCTGGACGGACGCCTGCCTGTCCTCTTTTCGGGACAAATTTCAAATGTTCCCTTGCCAACAATATTACGTGTGCCATTGACTCACATCCATTTCAAAAGACATGCCTTGCATTTAATCGATTTAACAAGGTCATGTGACGTTGCTCGCCTACCCGCTAACCACAGGTCAGCTCTCTAATCCTGGTCCATTAGTAAGCTCATGGCTGACTCCCGAATCTCATCCACCCACAACAATTTCCATGCTATAGACTTTAGTTTATGATGTCCCCCTTTATGATGTCCCCCATTTGGGGCAGGGATGTCCTGACCACTGGTCACTTTCATGAAAGCCATGTCACCAGCAGGACTACATAGTTACCGCCCCCTGACGTTCTTATCCAGACTGACTCACAAGGTGGGCTAGTGTAGTGTGAGTATGAGTCTTGGCCAAGGACATCCAGTGGTGAAGTGTACGAAGGTCACCCAGACTGGGAACCGAATCCCCGGGCCCCCACATGGTACGTGGTGTTATCCATTGCCACACAAACCGGACTCAAACCTTTTGGCTCCACACCAACTATGCAGAATGGTCGGTGACATCTGGACACCCAAATTCCATCTGACTGCTAACAGTGTGGACAGTAGTCTTCAAAGATCAGATCTAAAACCTGAACCTGATTGCCCTGCAGCCTGAACACCGCCTAATAGGACTAAGTCATTAGCACCTTGCTAGCCTTGACGTCTTATTAGCCATGCGGGCTGTTGGTCTGGACGCGGGTTGTTCCTGAATTGCTCATTTTGAAGCTTTTAATAAGACTGTGGAATATATAAAGAGTAACGACTGCTAACGGGACAAGCCAAAGATTCCTGTCACCAGGTTTGTGTTTTATAAGCCTATGTGCTATGAATCCTGAAGAATGACGAAGTGAAAAAGATCAGCGCTCTTGCCAGTTCGTTGAGCCAGTGCGTGTTTTTTTTTTTCCCCTCCCCAGTTATTGGACAACTCGTAGTTTTCCGTCAAGCTTTGTCTGATGTCCCACAGCACAATTTCACGGTAGCAGAAGTCCACAAATGAGTTAATATTTTATTAGGAAAAGGTAAAGAAAAAACAATAGACTTTTTTAAGGCTCCGGACATCCAAACGGTGGGTGATTTGAACTTGCAGCTAAGCGCTGGGCCATCTGGGGTACATCTGCAAGCGCTTTTCAGCCCACAAAAACCTGCTGACCCAAATGGACTCAAACCTTTTGGCTCGGCATTTTTTTTCTGGTATGAGAGCCATTTTTACACTTGACGAAAGGTCATTCATCTTTCGAATCGCTACGCAGAGAATCAGAAATCTACCAGATGACTGACACCATCTCCATCTGCCAGTAAGGCAGCAAATCGCCCACTGCCAAGAACATCAAGGTTCTCCAGGGATGCAGCATAAAAAGGTTCAGCTCAAAGGATGTAAACACCTTAAGATTAATATTTGTAACTTGATCACTTCTCAGGGCGGGGGGAAACATAATTTCCTGTGGAGTCCCTGTTGTGGTCTTGACTGTTTTATGCTGGTCAGGTCCTGGTTTTAACTGGTCACCCAAGCATGGTCCTGGTCACCCAAGCATGGTCATGGTCACCCCGCAAATCGCACCAGTAGGATTCCTAACTAGACCAAATTCTTTCGAGTTAGCATCCTAACAGTAGTATATCCTTGGGCATATCGCTATCCAACCCAGACGGCAAATTTGTACCAGCCCAACTTTGGCCCACATTCCCCATTTTCATCTGGCCCACTTGCCGCATGGATTGAGGCCATTGGGTGGGCTGCTTCTGGATACATGAAAAGGGCCACATACACACCAGATTCGGGCCACACTTCAGCCAAAAGTGGACCAGATTTGATAAGGTGGATTTGGGCCATATGAGTTTTTATATATGTGAGCCATTTTTGGCATACATGCAGTTGGCCAGTAGGCAAGATTGCCGTTTCTGTGCCAGAAATGGACCAGATCTGTTTTGGAACATGCGGGCCATATGAGTTGTCATGTACTGTATGTGGGCCATTTTTGGCATACATGCAGTTGGCCACTAAGCAGGCCTAATGTGTCTGTGCCAGAAGTGGATCTGTTTTGGAACATGTAGGCCATTTTTGGCAGACATACAGTTTGCCAGTAGGCAGGCCTGATGTTTCTGTGGCAGAGGTGGACTGGGTCTGTTTTAGAACATGTGGGCCATTTTTGGCAGACATGCAGTTTGCCAGTAGGCAGACCTGTTTCTGTGCCAGAAGTGGACCAGATCTGTTTTGGAACGTGTGGGCCATATGAGGTTTTACATATGTGGGCCATTTTTGGCAGACATGCAGTTTGCCAGTAGGCTGGCCTAATGTGTCTGTGCCAAAGGTGGACCAGATCTGTTTTGGAACATGTAGGCCATTTTTGGCAGACATGCAGTTTGCCAGTAGGCAGGCCTGATGGGTCTGTGCCAGAGGTGGACTGGATCCGTTTTGGAGCATGTGGGCCATATGAGTTTTCATATATGTGGGCCATTTTTGGCTCACATGCAGTTTGCCAGTAGGCAGGATTGCCGTATCTGTGCCAGAAATGACAGTCAGTGAAGCTGAAATCAGGAAACCGAGTCGCCTTCAAATCAGAAGTCACTTGAGTGGAAGCAGAGAGATGCATGCCAAGACATGTGATGTGAAATGAAGCTAATTCTTTTGTAAACCTGGTAGAACCAACCCTAGCTGGACCCTAGAGGACGTAGGTCCTGCTGCATATCCGTCTCTTCATCAGCTACGGCCATGTGGAATACTCGAAACCATGTGACATTCCAGCAGCCAGGGATGCGGGAGCTGTCCCTTGTTTAATAAGTGATAAATGAAAAAACGGTCAGGTCGGCAAAGAGCTGATCTGGATTGCTTAAGCAGGGTAAATAGAAGTTCTGACCTACATTAGCCTGTGCTCTACTTTTGTCCTACTCGTGGAGTGGAAAAAGAGATATAGGCCGCCCCTCTCGCTCTCAGGGCCCATCCATAACTCCTTATCCCACTCCAGGTGCGTATAAAGCCCCATTAATGCGCTCGGGCCGGCCCGGCCTTCCCCAGCTACCTCCACTTCTGTTTCTTGCTCTCGAGAATGGATACCATGTGTGTAGACACTGCACAATTTACTGTATGGTCATCCCACTGCGTATACATCCATCATAGAGACGCTGTTGGCTAAGCACCAGATCAGCCTTCCCAGTTGTTTAAAAATGTCAAGCTAAATATGTAGGTATCGCTAAAATGAATAAAGGCTAGTTCACAATTTGAGGACAGTTGAGGACATTCACTTAATCGCATCACATGAGGTCAAGCTAGCGTGCCAGCACTAGCAGTGAGCCATGATAGCATCTTCTGGTGGTAGCTTTTAGTTCGTCTTAGCTAGCTTAATCATTCAAAGAAATGATGCTAACATTGCTAATGCAAATTGTGAGCTAGGCTACTAGGGGTGACACGGTCAAGCTCTTGATATAGAGGGTGTTGCCACACAGCTCAGCTCCCAACATTTCATAGTGCTATGCTATTAGCTTATGCTAATCAGACACACAAATGCAGACTTGGCAGTCTTTACAAGCCCAAGGTGGAGAGGAGGCCATGATTCTGCTACGAGAGGTGCTCTTTATTAAACACCAGGCACAAAGGCACATCCAACACCCTGAACTCAAGGGGCGGGGGTCACCACCATCCATGGGCTTCCACCCCACAACATTAAACAACCCTTTACAGGGAGCATGCGGTTCTCACGAGCCTCCGTGTGCGGTGCCATCCAGCGCAGTGTCCTCTCTTTATGCAATGCCGGCTCACCAACTTTAACTATCACTGGCCGCCCTCTTACTTGGACAGCTGTCCTGCCTCACTGTGCCAGTCCCATTGTTGGGCCCTGGCTTTGTTGCTAAGCCTTTCCACGCCGTATTCTCTTGGGAGCCTCACGGTGCTGTCCCTGTTGTCATGGTGTTCTGTCTCTTCACCTCTTTTGCCACTGGCCTTAAAGTTGTAGGTAAGAGGGAGGCCAATGAGCATCAAAGTCTTTAACAGGGGAAGGTCCCAGTAAGTAGCTAAGCGGTTGGTAAGCCAACATGGCATAGACAGAGGACACCGTGCCAGGCGGCACTGCGAATCGGGACTTTCCGAGAAAACGTTTGCTACGGTGTCCTCTGCCGATGCCATATTGGCTTACCAATCTCTTAGGAACAGGAACCCCTGTTGTGACTCATCATGCCAGTCTAATTGTTGAACCTCTCTCCCCTGGCTACCCTGCCGAGCCTTCCTTTCTGATCATTTCCTTTGAAGTTCTTCGAAGCGCTGTTCTGCTTCAGATCCTTGATGGACACTCACCCACTTCTGACCCCAAGGCATAGAGAAAGACACAGGAGGTCATGATTCTAGACTAGCCAGAAAAGGCACTGAACTCATGAGGGAGGTCATCACCAGTCATTCCACTCCATGGCGACCAACCCTGAACCAAAACACCCTCCAACACACAACATGTTTGCACACTAACAAACAATAACAAGTACCCAACACTGAAGCCACTTTTACAGAGATCATGTACCTCTCATGAGCTTCTGGGTGTGGCCACTCTGCATGGCCACGCCTCCCTCGCACAGGCCAGTGTCTGTTGACTGCCTGAATGGGAACTAGATCTCATTAACAATCACCTACCTTAATTCCCGAATGCACTGGTCACCATCCAGCATTCTTAGACGGCGGTCGGATGGCCTGCTGTTTGAGTTATTGGCTGATGTCCTCTAGTAGATCAGAACGACAGAAGAGAAGCTCCTTGTCTGACTGGCATGGCGCTGGACCTAATGGAGATGGATGGGCTTTTATTGCAGGTCAGTGACCTACTGGCACATGTTTTGGGATCTTCTCGGGTTAGCATGCTTTGTCTCCGGGGGTCGGGGCATGAGAAACAGGCTGAAACATGGAGGCATGCTGTGAGCATGACACAAACCAGGTGGTGCCCCTCCCCCTCACCTATACAGGATCATCCCGTCCAAAAACAGCTAGCGTTGCTAATAATAAATGATAGCTTGTGGCATTTCTCATAGAAACATGCTTTGTACAATCATCTGAGAACAGAAAGTGGTAGTGCAGATCAAGGCCAACGACTGTAGTGTCTTTGGACATAGGAGACACGATGAGTCAATCTGTTGGTAGCACTTTTGCAATGATGTTTGACAGTGCTACACGCCAGTTTGCCGGAGCCAGAGGTTCCCGTTCAGCTGAAGGGTGTTTTTAGGAATCGACGCTAACAGGATATGATGAAACATCCTTGATCTGCGAATCACAGTTTCAGAATGTTTGACCCAGCTAGCTGCCAATGAAATGACATGCCGCAGAACAACAAACCAAGACCAAAATTTCATTCTGATTTTCCTGTTGTCACAGAAACACATGCACAACTTTCCCATTTCCCACCAACGATGACCCATGCGCGATCCCAGGGTTTTCCCGTGTTGCTTCATCGATGATGACAAACACAATCCCACACAGTTTCCTATATTATATCATTAACAATAACCGAGTTGTGCTTCCCTTTTATTTTCCTGGCCTAATTCCTTATAAGCCTTAGCCATGCTAAACCACAGGAAAGGCATGGTTTCAGTTTCTAAGCATCAGAAAAGAAGTAAAAGTCAATTTTCACACCCAGAATTTCTTTTTCCCCCCAAAAAGACTTCCTTGTAAATCGCAGCCCATTGCTAATAAATGTTAGCTAGGGCTTTTAGCATTGCAGACGTGAGATTTTTGCTAGTTCATCCTGATTAGCCATGCTAGCAGCTTTTGGCGAGGCTCCCTCTTGAACAATCTAATACCCCTTGTCTGCCGAAGTGCTTTTGGCATCAAAGGAAGCATGCAGGCATTCTGCGGTGAGCCAGAGATAAATCCGAGCTGGTTGAGTGCGGGCGGAAGGTGTGGACTGGGGTAATTTAGGAGCGTTTTAGTCAGGGTTAATATCTGCATGAAATGTATCACAGATGGCTTTGACAATGCCTCTTTCATTCCTTCTCTTCTTCCACTCGCGGGCTCAGAGTGTGCGGGTCTCGCTGCAGTTTCTGCACGTTCATTCCCCAAATAATAAGCGTGACGCTACACTGCTGTCAAAAGTGCAGGGTCATTTTGTTGTTGGCGTCGCGCCCAAATAAGGAGCTCCAGACCTACCAGATGGGGAAAACGGGTGGCGCTTTGGAGGTGTTACTAGGATGTCATCTTTGGGTGGGCAACAGCAATGTCGCTTTTCCTAAATAGGGTTTGGAGAACATCGGCACAGTGGGCTGGATGGGTTGATAGTTGAGTCAGTGCTGGAAGATGGTGTGTCCGGATTTGGTGCTGGACACTAAGGCCATAATACTTTGGTAGACATGGTTGAGGTCAGTTTTTTGGAATGACCCCCCACATGTGTAGCTGGCCGATCGCTAAATCAGTGGCCCACAAGTGAGCTGGTAACATGAAAGCAGCACCAGCTTGCCAACTCAACAGTGACAACTGACAAGACTCTGAGCTACGGCTTCTATTAGGTTGCTGAGGGCAGCTACAAACAGATTTAGCAATTCGGCTAGCCATGTCTGTACCGCTTGTCTGACGAAGTGGCGTGGTTGGGTGATAATATAGGAGCGCTGTCTAAGCACACCCACAACTTTGAATCCTCAAAAACTGGTGTAGTGATGTAATGGTGAATTTTTGGCATCAGGCAACACCCAACCCAGCCCACCATGGGACATGCCCCTGCTGTTGTTTGTTTCCTCTTATTTTGACTAAGAAGTCAAAACACAAATTTCACCATCATCATATCCATGCTCAGATTCCTTCACCACGAGGCTGGGTGCACAAAGCCTGTGTGCTCAACACTGGGCTTAAGCAGTGCGGTGAAACATCGTCAAAACTCGACACCATTGCAGTCTTTGGTGACGGTGATGTGGTGTTAAGGACAGTTGAACTCTAACCATCAGAAAAGAAGTAAAAGTAAATTCTCACACCCAGAATTTATTTTCCCCCCCAAAAAGACTTCCTTGCAAATCGTAGCCCATTGCTAATAAATGTTAGCTAGGCCTTTTAGCATTGCAGACTTGAGATTTTTGCTAGTTCATCCTGATTAGCCATGCTAGCAGCTTTTGGCGAGGCCTCTCTTGAACAACCAGCTTTAAGTGGGAAATACTTTATTAAATTACTTTATTAGCAGATCATTTCTCTTGTTTCAAGCAAATTTCCAGCAAACGTATGTGCCAGAATAGTTATCAAATTTGATTTCCCTTAAAAAGCATCTAAAACAAGTAACAAAAATGTCTGGAAATAATAGAAATTGTCTAAAAATGAGCTCTGATTGGTCAGCGTCAAACATGTAGCAATGTTTATATATACATTTCTTATGTGAAGTTCCTATTTCAAAGATTTCCGAGGTTGTCATATAACACTGACGTTACCCAACTGGATCTTTATTTAGATCTGAATCCTTTTCTATCCAAACCAGCTGGGCCGAAGAAGTGGCAGATCCAGTCTCAGCTGCAAGCTACTGCGGGTGTGGTTGTCCTGATGCCTTGGGCACCGAACGTGAGCTAGTAGAGCAACTGTTTAATTCGGAGTCCAGCTGGCCAAGGCAAACTCCAAGCCAAGCCTGGGTGGAAGGAAGAGTACCCACACGGGTGATTTAAGGAGAGCAGAAATACTACCTTTCGGTGAGCTCACGGAATATGGCATTTATGTAAGCCAGATAACTTGTTGAGAACTGTCGGGGAAGTGTTTTCGTGCCGGAGACTTGCTCCGTTCTTCCTTTCACATTTCTGCTTTGCTCAGGGACCGAAGGACAAAGGTGGTATTGTGAAAGCGAGAGAATGACTTCTCCTTGAAGATGTGTAGACCAGGCCTAAATCGTTACATAAGTCCAATTGCTTGGCCTCTTCCTCTTTTATTCACACTTACACACGTATGTGCTGCACACCTTGTGGTTTAAACTCTCATTTCCCTGATATCTTGCAGGTGCCGATTTGACGCAGGAGCTCCGATTGTGTCTGTGTGTGTGTGTGTGATGCTCTGGCTGCTCACAAAGACACTTGACTCAGACTTTATTCCTCCAGAGCAGCTCTTTCCTCAGTGTCCTTCAACCTGTTCCATCCTGTTGCTCACATTCCCAGAATCCTCCTCTCCACACCACCCCAGTGTACACTACAGCTCGAATTATTTGTCCAAACCCGAAGGGACCTGACTCAATATTCATGACAGAGTCCAGATGGGTGCATACATAATTTCCCAAATATTTTTCTGGTTCAGATTTCATGCCTGATTGAGACTGAATTTTGTCATACTACAGTTACATTGGAGGAGGCGGGTGGGCTTGGTCAGGGCGCAGGGAAGCTGGGACAGAATTATGGCAGAGGATATTATCGTGTGGGGACAGAATATTGTTGCGGGTATAGTTGAGCTGGGTCAGCATTTTGTTGGGGAGGATGGTCAAGCTGGGATAGAATTTAGTTGGGAGTATATTCAAATTGGGATAGATTTTTTTCTTGGGGATGATTGTTGGGACAGTGTTTTGTTGGGAATATATTTAAGTTGGGATAGAATTTTGTTGGGGAGGATAATTGACTTTGGATAGAATTTTTCTGGGAGTATATTCAAATTGGGATGGAATTAGTTTGGGGAGGATAATCAAAATGGGACAGTATTTTTTGGGAGTATAGTTGAGTGTGGATAGAATTTGTTGGGAGTATAGTCAAGTTGGGATTTAATTTTGTTGGGTTATAGTCGAGTTGGGACAGCATTTTGTTGGGAGTATAGTCGAGTTGGGACAGTATTTTTTTGGGAGTATAGTCGAGTTGGGACAGTATTGTGTTGAGGTATAGTCGAGTTGGGACAGTATTGTGTTGGGAGTTTAGTCGAGTTGGGATAGTATTTTTGTTGGGAGTAAAGTCTAGTTGGGACAGCATTTTGTTGGAAGTATAGTCGAGTTGGCACAGCATTTTGTTGGGAGTATAGTCGAGTTGGGACAGTATTGTGTTGGGAGTATAGTCGAGTTGGGACAGTGTTGTGCTGGGGTATAGTCGAGTTGGGACAGCATTTTGTTGGAAGTATAGTCGAGTTGGGACAGCATTTTGTTGGGGTACAGTCGAGTTGGGATTTAATTTTGTTGGGGTATAGACGAGTTGGGACAGTATTTTGTTGAGGTATAGTCGAGTTAGGATTTAATTTTGTTGGGGTATAGTCGAGCTGGGACAGCATTTTGTTGGGAGTATAGTCGAGTTGGGACAGAATATTGTTAGGGGCTATGGTTGAGATATAATTTTATCATTGAGCTTATAATTAAGTTTGAACTAATTTTTGTAGGATTTTTGTAGCAGAAACTTGAACAAACTTGAACAAATTGTAAAGAAGCTCTGTTTTTCTTGGGGACTGTAGTTGACTTTTGTCAGAATTTTGTCAAGACTGCAGTTGGTTTTTCCCAGAATTCCATCAAGAGCTATAGTTGATTTGGGGCAAATTATTTGGGGGGGTATAGTCAAGTATAGGCAGATGTTTTTAAGAACACAAGTTCTACCTATAAAGGGTTATAGGCAAGTTGGGGACAAAGCTTTGTCAAGGATTATAGTCCAGTTGAAACAACTTTTGTGGGGGGTCATAGACGAGTTGAAACAGATTTTTTTCCAGGAACTCTAGTTGAGTTTAAACAAAACTGTGTTAGGAGCTTTAAGTAGGTTTACACAGAAATTTGTCAAAGACTATAGTCGAGCTGGGAGACAATTTGATCAATTTTGTCTTTCTACATATTTTAAAAGAGCTTTGTTGTGCCCAGACTGGACTTTGTGAAGCTAACATTGGGTTTGCCTATAACTTTGTCAGGCCACGGATAAGTCCGAACAGAATTGTCTGTTTACTTTTGGTTTCAGACAAAACTTGTTGGGTATGTGTTGGGTTGAATCAGGACTTTATTGAGTTCAGAGTAAATTTTATCAAGCTATAGTCGGGTTCTGCCAGATTGGACATAATGTTCGGGTTCAGTTCGATGCTGTAAACTTCATTCCCTATGCCTGAGTACCACATATGCATCCACCAAACTAGGCCAGTTTAACAAGAGCTCATAACATAGCAGACCCGGCCTGCAAAAAAAACACTCACATGAGTGTCATTAAGAGCTACAAAGAACACAAAAACAAACCAGTGAAAAGTTTATTAGCTGAAAGCTGTAAACACCTCACACTTCCCTTGATCACAACTCAGCAAGAGACCAATCTGTAAAGGGCTTGTGTCTTCCTACAGGGAATTTCTAAGTTTAGTATAGTCCAATCATATTCACAGGAGAGGAACCGATCCTGGATGAGTTAACTTACTCTGAAATGGCCACAGTGGATGTGGATTGGGATTGGGATTGGGAACAACTGTTTTGTTGAGGAGTATAGTCGAGTGGGTGTAATTTGTTGGGAGTATAGTCGTAGTTGGGAGTGCAGATGGAATTTTGTTGAAGTATAGTCAAGTTGGGACAGTATTTTGTTGTAAGTATAGTCGAGTTGGGACAGTATTTTGTTGGGGGTGTAGTCGATTTAGGACAGCATTTTGTTGGAAGTGCAGTTGGTTGGGATGGAATTTTGTTGGAGTATAGTCAAGTTGGGACAGTATTTTGTTGGAGTATAGTCGAGTTGGGACAGTATTTTGTTGTAAGTATAGTCGAGTTGGACACTGGGTGATGTAGCAGTATGCTTTGTGTAGGAGTATAGTCGAGTGTTGGGAGTGACATTTGGTATTATTTGTTGGAGGTAGGTGTAGTCGTATAGTTGAGTTGGGACAGTATTTTGTTTTATTTGGACAGTATTTTGTTGTGAGTTTGAGTTGGGACAGTATTTTTGGGAGTTGTGAGTTAGTAGTTGGGAGTGTTCGAGTTGGGACAGTATTTTGTTGGGAGTGTAGTCGAGTTGGAACGATTTTTAGTATACGAGTTGGCAGTTTTTTGTTGGGGGTGTAGTCATTTGGCATTTTGTTGGAAGTGCAGTTGGTTGGGATGGAATTTTGTTGGAGTATAGTCAAGTTGGGACAGTATTTTGTTGGAGTATAGTCAAGTTGGGACAGTATTTTGTTGTAAGTATAGTCGAGTTGGAACAGTATTTTGTTAGGAGTATAGTCGAGTTGGGACAGTATTTTGCTGGGAATGTAGTCGATTTGGGACAGTATTTTGCTGGGAATGTAGTCGATTTGGGACAGCATTTTGTTGGGAGTGTAGTCGAGTTGGGACAGTATTTTTTTGGGAGTGTAGTTGAGTTGGGACAGTGTTTTATTGTGAGTATAGTTGAGTTGGGACAGTATTTTGTTGTGAGTATAGTTGAGTTGGGACAGTATTTTGTTGTGAGTATAGTTGAGTTGGAACAGTATTTTGTTGGGAGTATAGTTGAGTTGGGACAGCATTTTGTTGGGAGTGTAGTCGATTTGGGACAGTATTTTGTTGGGAGTGTAGTCGAGTTGGGACAGTATTTTGTTGTAAGTATAGTTGAGTTGGGACAGTACTTTGTTAGGAGTATAGTCGAGTTGGGACAGTATTTCGTTGGTAGTACAGTCGAGTTGAGAAAGTATTTTTTTGGGAGTTTAGACGAGTTGGGACAGCATTTTGTTGGGAGTTTAGTCGAGTTGGGATAGAGTTTCTGGGGGGCGGAGGGTCAAGAACAGTTCACCCCCCAGAAAACCTCAAGCCAAGAGCAACTCTAGGGTGAGAACCTGACCACTGATTAGGGACTAGAGGATGACTAACACAAACAGTCTATCAACATAAGGGCTGCAGTCCCTACCTGTATGCCAGTGAGGTGAAGCTACTAAGGAGGAAGTTCTATCAAAGTAAACAGTGGCTGGATGTTGGTGCTCTTCATCCATGACCATTCATTACCGCACCAAAGTGAAACTCATCTGAGAGATCCATAGACCCTCCTGTCTAAGGAAACCAATGGGTCTGGCAGGGCTCGTATTCAAGTGCTAGCGCTAATCACTTTTCCTGTTCTACAGAGTAAAGATTCCACAGCGCAGATGAGATGAAGACATTCAAAGGTCAAAGAAGGTCAAGAACTTGAGAAGCCACTGGTTTGACCTTGAGGTCACTGTTAGGCACTTAGTGGAATGCAGGGCATGTTCCGAGTAAAGGGCGAAGGTCTGCATGTGTTACAGGAGCAAGTCCAGATTTCCCTGGACTGCCGTCTGTGTTTCTGTGTCTCGGTTTGGGCCACTACACACCGTAATGCTCTGAAGGCCTTTATATCTCATCAATGAATTCGTTTGGAGATAAAGGTTAACAGGATCAATAACTGATGATGAATTTAGACTGATATGATCAATATTTATTGAGCTACACATACAGAAGTCTGTCTCTCAGTATGGCGTCGGGCTCCTGTGGTTGCTAACCCAACATGCCAGACGTCTCGGTATGGAGCTGTAGGGGTAAACGGTTAAACTCTCCATCCTCAGCAATGTTTCAAGGTTCAACTACCATGTGGTTTCTCACATCATTGAATTGTGCCTGCACAGCCTCCGTACCAACGACTGCCAAAACGTATGTACCATACAAACACACTTTGATGGACACCGCTTTCTATGACATCGTGTGCGCACAGTGCCAGCGCCGTAAAAGAGGCTAGTGTGCTACGGAAGCGTTCTTTAGGGACACGGCGAATCTCTCGGACTTTGCCGTGCTTGCGGAGCACCTCGTTAAGAGTTTACTAGCTTCACTAATCCTGGAGATGAATGAACTGGGGAAATGTTGTTCTGTCCTGAGGCTTGCCGGCTTGTGGTTTAGTAGATGATGGGGACTACATGGACTGAACTTGGTGTTCCAAGAAAGGCTGCCAACTCGCTTGTTCGAAAGTTGTCACTTTAGCAAAGCGTCAGACTCCATGGACATGGAGTCATCTTTCCCATCTACCCATGAGAGAGAGAGAGAGAGAGAGAGAGAGAGAGAGAGAGAGAGAGAGAGAGAGAGAGAGAGAGAGAGAGACACCTAGGCCTGCACAAGCAGAGGAGCAAGTACTCCTTTGAGTTTTTCTCTCCTCCCAGTCGTTTTCTCGCTTTCCTCTCTGAATATGTTTTGTGTTCAGGTTTTATGACCCTGGCCGGGACCCTGTGCGTCCTCTGCTTTCCTATTGCATAAGTTCTGGCATTAGCATCGGCCTGTATGATTCACGTCCTGTGGGTAGTCCCTTACTTGAAGCTGCTCTCTTTCTTCTCTGTCCGTCATCCCCATCGCATGCCATGGCACGTGTGAGGAGTGCGCAACTAATACACTACCGTTCAAATGTGGAATCAATATTACTATTAATAAGGCGATTTTTAATATGTAGACGTCTTTAAAGTCTTTATGATGCGCCAATGTAAAGGACTCGAGCTAATCACGGTCGGGGGGAGGTCTGTGAGACAAAGACACCAGGACTAGAACCAATCGCAGCCAAGAGGTTTTGAAAAAATATGATTTAGGGTTTAGAGCCAATAACAGTCATGGGGAGGTCTCGGAAGAAATGGCTCCGGGATTAGAACCAATCACATTCAGAGGGAGGTCTCTTAATAAACAGCCCAGAAACCAGTTACAGATAGGGGAAGGTCTCGAACATGGGCTCGGGAATTGCCAGTCGGGCAATATTCTGAATAAAAGATTTAGGGATTAGAACCAAAGGTTTTGAACAAAAGAATCAAGGATTATAACTAATTACAGTCAGGGGACAAATGATTCAGAGATTAGAACCTATTGAAGTCAGGTGGAGCTTTCTGGATAAGAGATTAAGGGGTTAGGGAACCAATCACTGTCAGGGGAAAGTCTCTAAACAAATGACTAAAGGATTAGAGCCTATCGCAGTGAGTTGGAGGTCTTGGAACAAAGGACCTGGAGTTTAGAACCAGTCACAATCAGGGGGAGGTCTTTAAACAAATACCCAGAAGGAGATCCATAAAGAAACAACATAGAGATTAGATCTTATCATAGTCGGTGGAAGGTCTATAACAAATGACTCAGGGATTAGAACTAATTATTGTCAGGAGGATGTCTGGAAACACAGGACACTGGGATTAGAACCAATCACAGGCAGTGAAAAGTCCAGAACAAACGACCCAGGGATTGGTTACAATCACAGGCAGTGAAAAGTCCAGAACAAAGAACTCAGGGATTAGAACCAATCACAGTCAATGAAAGGCCCCGAACAAATGACTCAGGGATTAGAACCAATCACAGTCAGTGAAAGGTCTAGAACTAATGACTCAGGGACTAGAACCAATCACAGTCAGTGAAAAGTCTAGAACAAACAACTCAGGGATTAGAACCAACCAGAGTCAGTGAAAGGTCCAGAACAAACGACTCAGGGATTAGAACCAACCAGAGCCAGTGAAAGGTCTAGAACAAATGACTCAGGGATTAGAACCAATCACAGTCAGTGAAGGGTCTAGAACAAACGACTCAGGGATTAGAACCAATCACTGTCAATGAAAGGTCTAGAACAAACGACTCAGGGATTAGAACCAACCAGAGTCAGTGAAAGGTCTAGAACAAACAACCCTGGGATTAGAACTAATCACTGTCAGTGAAATGTCTAAAACAAACGACTCAGGGATAAGAACCAATCACTGTCAATGAAAGGTCTACAACAAACGACTCAGGGATAAGAACCAATCACTGTCAATGAAAGGTCTACAACAAACGACTCAGGGATTAGAACCAACCAGAGCCAGTGAAAGGTCTACAACAAACGACTCAGGGATTAGAACCAATCACAGTCTGTGAAAAGTCTAGAACAAACGACTCAGGGATTAGAAGCAACCAGAGTCAGTGAAAGGTCTACAACAAACAACTCAGGGATTAGAACCAATCAGAGTCAGTGAAAAGTCTAGAACAAACGACTCAGGGATTAGAACCAATCACTGTCAATGAAAGGTCTACAACAAACGACTCAGGGATTAGAACCAACCAGAGTCAGTGAAAGGTCTACAACAAACGACTCAGGGATTAGAACCAATCACTGTCAATGAAAGGTCTAGAACAAACGACCCTGGGATTAGAACCAATCACAGTCAGTGAAGGGTCTAGAACAAACGACTTAGGGATAAGAACCAATCACTGTCAATGAAAGGTCTACAACAAACGACTCAGGGATTAGAACCAACCAGAGTCAGTGAAAGGTCTACAACAAACGACTCAGGGACTAGAACCAATCAGAGTCAGTAAAAGGTCCAGAACAAACGACTCAGGGATAAGAACCAATCACTGTCAATGAAAGGTCTACAACAAACGACTCAGGGATTAGAACCAATCAGAGTCAGTAAAAGGTCTAGAACAAACAACCCTGGGATTAGAACTAATCACTGTCAGTGAAATGTCTAGAACAAACGACTCAAGAATTAGAACCAACCAGAGTCAGTGAAAGGTCTACAACAAACGACTCAGGGATTAGAACCAATCAGAGTCAGTGAAAAGTCTAGAACAAACGACTCAGGGATAGAACCAATCACTGTCAATGAAAGGTCTACAACAAACGACTCAGGGATTAGAACCAACCAGAGTCAGTGAAAGGTCTACAACAAACGACTCAGGGATTAGAACCAATCAGAGTCAGTAAAAGATCCAGAACAAACGACTCAGGGATTAGAACCAATCAGAGTCAGTAAAAGGTCCAGAACAAATGACTCAGGGATTAGAACCAACCAGAGTCAGTGAAAGGTCTAGAACAAACGACTCAGGGATAAGAACCAATCACTGTCAGTGAAATGTCTAGAACAACTGACCCTGGGATTAGAACCAATCACAGTCCGATTCATCCTGGTTACTTTATTAAGGTGGTAATAAGAAGCCAGTTATTAACCAGCTCCTGGAATCCTTCCATACGTGATCACATTCATAATCTGAGTGATGAGATTATTGAAGGCACTGATCCCAAACTTCTGACCATCAGTGTAATCCAGGTTTGGAGGATTTATGGACACCCCTATCGCTTATCTTAATCTCAATAATATTAACCTCCTCCCCCGCCTGCGTCTTTCGCCCCCCGCCCCCCCCTCCCAGGACCTGTTTGGGAACATGACGCCAATGCCGGAGATTTCAGCACAGTCAGCCCATAACATGGCATGTAACAGGGGTGCCGGGTTGATGGATGCTGTAAGAGCTCTTGGCTCCGAATCACTAGTACTGAATGTTTTTGCGAGAGCAGGAAAAAAAAAAACCCTCCTGATTTCTTTCTCTCCCTCCGTCCCTCTCCCTCCATCCCTCTCTCTCCCTCCCCTCCTTCTATCCGTCCTTTCCCCATCTCTTCTTTTCCTTTCTTACCCCCCCTCTTTATTTACTCTCCTCCCTCTCTCTCTCTCTCTCCTGCCTTTCATCACTCTCTTCATCATTCCCTTCCTCTATCACTCTCTTGGCCAATAGTCTGCTTCTTGTACTTTCTGAAACAAAAACACACAAACAGACACCCACTTCAGCGAGAGAGAGAGAGAGAGAGAGAGAGAGGGAGGAGGGGGGGAGAGAGAGAGAGAGAGGGAGCGCAAATCAAAGCCATGAACCCTCCTACCCATACATGTGGGTGTGGGTGTGCTTGCCTCTCCGTGTGTGGTGTGACATCAGCACTCCCCTCCCTCCCTGTCCTGTATAGATTACGAGGGGACGCACTGGAGGTCCGTCATTCAGCAGCTGAGCAAGCCTTCTACACCTCCAGCAGCACCAGCAGCAGGTTTCCCTGAAGTCGTCCAGCAGCATCCCTCCGACCCCCACGTCCAGAGACCCGCCATGGCCGTCTCCACGCTCCTCCGCCCCTGTTTCCTCCTGCTCTTCTCGGCCGGGATTCTACTCATCTCGCTCTCCTCCGCACAGAGAATCAGAGGCAAGTGCATCCACACACCTGAGACTCCCGAGACTCATGACAACATGAGGTAGCTGTGCAGACTGCGTAGAGGTTCTAGATGCATGTGATACAGCCCAGAGCTCTTGTGGCCATGTAGGGGGTTAATAACCAGCAGCCTGCACACGGTTCGTCCGGCAGTTCACGCTGTAGTACCTGCACTCGTGTGGACGCACTCAGCATGTTGTTCTGCACGTGCCTGCACGTCCTAACGCGGTACGTTTTGAAAGAACACCTTAACGAAAAAAAACTTTACTTGTCTTTGATGATAGACACGCCTATATGCATAGGCTCAAATGTAAACATCACCGTCCCGGTGTCGCCCCATGCCGGGGACACCGTTTGGTGCCTGTTAATTTGCTGAGTTGGAACAAATAAACAAAGATGTTGGTGAAGCACTGAGTGTGCAGGCACGGGGGCGGGTTTTATTTGGTCCATTCGGCCAACAAACAGAGCTAACGCTGCATGAAGTGTGCCGAAGTGTGCCGAGGAACTTCTTTTCCCTCGAGAAAATCGGCAAAACGTCATCTGACAAGGGGCGCGCAAACTTTTGCACGCACTCTGCACCTATAATAATGGACAAAAGGTTCTAGATAGCATTAAAATCCATGCCATGCCGTTTGCACACTGCTAATTGGCGGGGTATAAGTGCTCCCACTTTATTTGGAGAGCTCCCTGTAGATTGCCTACAGATGTTCCAACTGGGAAGAAGCTGCCTGGGGAAGCTCGGGTCATTCCCAACAGTGGTAGGCTTAGGGTTAGGATCCAGACCAGGGTTTAAGTCTAGTGCAAAGGGTTAAGTCTAGACCAGGTTTAAGTCTAGTGCTAAGTGTTCCTGAGTTAGCTAGCCTTGCTCGTTGGGCTCCACTGCGAAAGCCGAAATTCAGAACATCAAAGTCGCCTGGTCAGGTACACAGCCGGGGGAACGCTGGGTCATGGTCATCCACTGCTGGTCCTACAGGTGAAGTTTGTGTGTTGTGTGCTGCTATCTGGAACCTGACCATGCGCCCGGTTTGAACAGACCCCCAGAGTGTAATTCCTATAGGCCGGCTGTTTTGGACAGATGTGTTCGATTAGGAACGTGCATGTTTCGCAGCGCTGCCAGATGGGATGCGAGTTGGCACGTGTGGTTCGGGTTCGTTTCTGGCAGACAGGGTCCGATTGGTCCCCTGCTGGGTCCGAACGAGAGGCAGAGCAGCCGAGAGGCGGAGCTTATGGGCCAAGCCAAGGCCGAAAGATGCTGGAGAGTGGGGGAAAAAAAATCTGTATGGCTTTTGAGAGAGTGCAGAAGTGGTCTTTCTTTCCTCTGTTGCTTTATGGGGGCTGAACTTATGCGATATGACAGATCTAATCCCGAGGACGAGAGTCAGAGAGCCAGCTTTAGAACAATAAGGCGTTATGGTCCCAGATTACATCATGGAGCACGGGTGAAGCTCGCTGTTTCTCTTCTACAGATGTTACAGATGCTTTGCCAAAGAGGTGTGGATGGGTGTGCGTGTCCATACCTGTTAGCATCTTGCTCGTTTTAGTTAGCGCCTCTAGGGGCCTCTATGGGCACTCTTGGGCCAAAAACGCCGACTCCTGGTGCCAAGGTCTGAAGAAGCCGGCTGCGCCCACCGGTCCCACGTGACCTGTAAAAAAGTCATTAGCAGATGGGGTTGGTTTTGAAGGATCACGGTCCTAGCAGGTAAACAATGGAAAGTTTGCAGGCGGGGCAGGGTGGGGTGGCATGGACGAGGATCCCTGGCAGCTGGGCAACGAATAAGCTGCAAGCTGCAAGCGTGCCACAGAGGAAAACACATGATGTAATGATTAGTACATGATGCAAATGCATAAAGAAGTCATATCTAACGTTCACTAAACACCTCAAGTGTCATATTCCAATGGAATACTTTAGGCCTGCCAACTCATGGCATGGCATTCGATGTCTACTGCTATCTAGACTTGACTTGTAAACACTTGGAGGGGTGGTGACTTGATAATATTGTTACATACGGTAATAATGCCAGCCAACCGTGTTGCCATGGTGCTCACTGGCGTATGCCATGTGCATATTTCAGGGTGTGGAGGTACAAGGTTTGGAGGCTGCCTTGCCATATCGTACGAGTTGCATGGGCATTGTTTGGGACACCAGTGGTATGGACAAGGACCACAGCCCGATCCTCACAGAACTGTTCCCACCCACTGGCCAAATCAAAACCTAATCAGACTGGTAGTGGACTAGTGTTCAAGGAATAACGTCCAAGCCTAGTCAGCGTTATGTCCTAACCAATGGTACAGCTACCATGGCTGCTATTTGCGAAGTTCAAACGCCAAAGAAATGAGTTCGGAATTACGGACATGTGTGCCAGGAATCAGAAACCTGGACATGTAGGTCTGCGTGAGCGTGGAATGGTCTCTGGAGAGCCTCTCTGTAAACTTCTCTTTGATCTCCACAGCACCGCTACCTCTGTTTCTCCTCCTCTTTAGCTGGATCAGTGTGCGACCTTTGACCCTACTGCTAAAACTCCCTTCCCCCAGTTCTGTGGCGGATTATCTCCACCACTTTCTCCCAACAGAACATTTTCTTTAGTCCACTGAACCATGACTGGCCGTCCCAGGCTTGGCAGTGGCTACACGTAATCCTAGTCTTTAGTTCGGTATCATATGTAGACCTTGGATCCGGTTTCCGGTTCTGGATTTCGTACGGCACTAGGTGGCTACTCAGTCCAGTTGTAACCGATCGGTCGTCTCGTGGCACGTCTCCCAGAGATGACGATATCCAGGGCTGAAACTGGATTCGAGACTTGCGGTACGGTCTATGGCTGACCTGCGACCTGTTGTTCCGTTGTGCAAGGCTCGTCGAGTCCCACGGTGGGACGGTTTCAAAGGTTGGGCGCAAGTCGGTGGGGACTGTTTCCGAGCTTCTTGATGGCTTAACATTTGGTCCTCTTGGCCGAGCTGCTGAAACCTCTTAAAAATGGCTGAGTTGAAGTGTACCGTGAGCTGCAGCGCTGCTAACTCGAGGACGGGAGATGAAAGATGTGCTGTCCAGAGTGCCAGAGTGAAAACAGTCGTAGAAAACCAGCCGCCTGTTTCTCTATCTGCCATGCCTGAATAAAAAGAAAGGAGAATCTGAAAAAAGAGTAAAAGGAAAACTTTGAGATTAAGGGACTGGGAACGGCGACTGCATGGGGTTCTGGTAGAAGACTTGTGGTGTGTTGAGTAGATAAGGTAATGGGGGTCTATGGGGGTATTTTTCCGGCTAGTGAATGGGCAAGAAGATAAAGGGGGAGGAAAGATGAGAAATCAGAGAAAGCAAAACAAGGAAAGATATCGGATTGTGGATTGCTTCAGTGCTGGTAAAGAGTAGCCACCATGATAGCCATGCTTACCTCCCTAAAGGCACCCCAGGTGGCCTGCTGCCTGGGAATGATCTCCACCCTCAACACATGCTCCTGCATTTATCGGTAAAGCACACACCCAGCACAATTCCCAAACCGATGCATCTGAAGTCAGGACCTGGACCTGGTAAATGTTTGTAGGCACATACGGTTTTGGAATAAGGGCTCCTGACCATTTAAGTGTTAGCACCAGGAGATTGCGGGTTCAATCTCCTTAACCATGGAAGCCCAGGGCAGCATGGCTGTTCCCGCTCTCTCTGGGTAGGCGATAATGGTGCTGGTTAGCTAATGGAACGGTATTGGCACCAAAAAAATTCGGAACGCCTAGCACTCCTAGGACCTTTGGTTTTTCGTTGAAATCAGTTATGATGAAACAACCAACCGTGTCTCAGAGTTGGCTAGCAATCCATATACCGTTGGATTCATTCCAAGCTACGGGAATACTTATCAGGCATGTTTATAGAAAAACTCAGCATGTTTATACATTTGCTCAAGTGGAACGACGGCCAGATGATTGTCAGCTCAGCTAACACTGGACAGAACTCACGCCTGGGCCTGGTTCTGAGCATGTCCAGCTTCTAGCATGGGAGTTGTCGCTGATCTTCCATCTCTGGAAAGCGTTCAACAGTGGGAGAAAAGAAACAGATTCGAATGCCAGGAAAAGAGCTTGCGTGATCCCTCCCAAGTGGAGGTCCAAACCACCAGGGATGCGTGTGCACTTCATCGTATCCTCCAACTATACCCTACACACTCCCTGAATCAAGTGGAGAGACGTCCTGTCGAAAGACTGGATTTGAAACTCCCAGCTCAGAAAAGGAGTGGTCACAAGGAGCCTGTAGCTATAGGGAGGGTATCCCAGTGATCCCAGATATCCCACTGATCCCAGATATCCCACTGATCCACAAATCCGAAAGGGTAAAAGAGGCATGTGATCCAGCTAACAATGAAGGCGAACCAGCCAAGTCCAACACAACCATTCCCTCTTGCCTCCTTTGGCGAGGCCATTAATAGCGCTAATTACCGGGAAGACGAAACAAGCTGCCACCTGCACGTTCACGGATTGGCAGATTCCTTTCGGCATGTGAAATCCTCCACCGCAAAGAATTCTGAGTCCGTCAGCTGCGCTTGAAATCCCGAGAGATGCTCGTCTAAAATTACAATAGTCTCGTTTCACAATAGAGGACTGATTTATGGCTGTCGGCTTGGACGGGGGCCTGATTACTCCAGAAAGGACCAGAACATTCCGTGTTTCTATAAAACATGGATAAATATCATGGACGTCCACACCATTAGCTAGAAAAACTCATCAATTTTCCAAGAAGAAGATGGAAAACCTAAACTTCTATGTAGCTGAGGTATTAAAGTATAGTTCCAGATGCTGGAATTCTCTCCAGGCGTCCCCCATTGGTAAAACAAGATGTCCCCTCTGGCCATTTCTTCAAATCCCGAGGAACTTTAACTGGTCTTGTTCGGTCTTAAAATGGTAAAACCTCACGGAACGGAAAACATATTTCCCGCTAATGTGAAGGGTTTGGCATTAACACGCCGGCGTCAGGTGAGCATCGGTTCTACATCACTGGGTCTTCAACAGCACTTCATATTTTCCTCATTTTTGCACACTGCCAAAACCAAACGTCAGGTGTTCCTAAATGGATTACTCCTGACTTACTGCCATACATTAGAGCAAGGCCTTAATGTGATATAGATTGATGTCCCATGACTATTGTAAGCCTATAGCCAAAGGAGAGAAGTTAGATGAAGGTGCCTCTAAGGTTATTCATCATCACTGGTGGCATGTTTGAGAAAATTCCAATAAAAACAAAAAAAAAAACAAAAAAACTACATTTTCATGGAATTCTGGAACTCATTAGGTGATGGTTACTGAGTAACAGGACCGTCGCTACACCGGTAGCTAATTTACCAGTCGCCAACAGCTGGACTTCCTTATCATGGCGTCTAATCCGTCCGAATGATTAAAAGCCTGATCAGCCAGACCAGCTTCTTAACGAACTTTCCATAGGGTGGCTCATCACCAGCCCTTAGTCTGGTATTGAGTTTAATTAGCGCTAACGAGCCCGTTTGTGCAAACACACGAAGCTTCTCCGTGTATGTTTGACTGATGTGACTGATGATCCGGAGCTCCCGAGCTCGTAATGGTCCGTTAAGGATCCGCAGGGTTGCTTTTCCAAAGCCAGAGCCGAGCCACACTCGAACAGCTTACAGAGGATGTTTTTTGGCCTGTTTAACCCAGTCAAATCAGTCACTTCCTGATTGATGGGGAACCCCGGTGGAAACGGAATACTCCCCTCGGTTGCCTGGCTTACCCGGATTTAGGAAAGGGATCTAAGACTGAACCCAGGTATTCTCCATGCTGCAAATTAGCCTTTATTACACTACTGAGAGAAGAAATGGGGCCGTACCTCGCATAGGCGTCGGAGTTAAACCGGCGGCCTGGGATCAGGTTCCCGTATCCTGTGTATGGAATGTTGTTCGTTAGGATAAGACGTAAATCAAAACTCCAAATTACGGTCCATATATGGTCCTGGTATATACAGTATATGGAGATAAGAATCAAGCCCCTTTTCCGCTTCTTCCTGTATCCCATATATCGGAAAAGTCGGAATACCTTTGATTCCCGTTTACATTGTTGTTCATTATTGGAAGCTCTTGTGTTTTGTTTTTTTCCTATCACAGTAAGAAGACAGAATATGAAGGTTCGGATCAACGCCACCGGTGACACCATCGTTCTGAAGTTTGTCAAGCCCAACCCCGACACCAAGCTCGAAGGCTACATCCTGGGCTACGGCTCTAGCATGTTCTCCAAGCAGTTCATCCAGCTGCCAGAGAACGGAGAACCCTACGAGACCGAGATTGGTAAGTCTCCGTGCCAACGAGGACATCCTTCAAGTAATGACGTTGTTAGTGTTCGTTCTCCGTAACACCAGGGATCGAGAGCCCCAAGAAATCAACACGACGAGATTAGCCATGTTGCAAAGAACCACAAGACCACAGTCTTTCATTGGAGCCCAGTTGTGGGCTTCCCACATTAGTAAACTGTTGAGTTGATTGAAACCACAAACTACTTCCCTAGACAGGGAGATTTATGAGCAGACAGATCCAGCTTGTGCAAGTCAGGAGGTCACAAGGTGCCATCTCCGTACACCATTATCCATCTCCGTTATCTGGAGCTCGTCATCGGTCTAGCCCTGATCTCCCAGCTGTGTAGGGTCAGCTGTAGGGCAAGGGTCCAGTACCCCAGGGTCCTCAATGCTGGTTCTTGATTTGTGAGTGACGCTTTTCCGCTCGGGTGGTTTTGTTTCCAGAGAGACGAGGCCGGCTGTCCCTCGACATGTCCTCAAAGCAGTGGTGCATGAAAAACCAAAACCAACCGATTCCATGAATCTAGGCATACCAATGCAAGACTGACACGTAACTAACGACTAGGTCAACGTATAGGACCACAGAGCACACTCACCTTCTTCGTTGCGCAGTGCATGGTCTATTTGGTTCCCCGTTGCCTCAGCAACCGCTCCTCTTCCCAGGGTCAAAGCATTTTGACAAATCTCGAACGGTAAGGCATGTTGTGTTTAACGCACGAGTGAGGACAAGCACAGGAACCCAAAGGCGAGTTAGGGTGGCCAGGCACCACTCCAGAACATTACCTCAGCGCCGCTATCTCCTTCCGATGTTGGGTCACCGGTGGTGTTTTTCCACTTGAGCTGCAGCCGCCGGCATCAGCAGGGGCACGCCAGGGCCTGCACTGGACGAGGTCTTGCAGGTACCGGAGTGGACCCCCCCCCCACTCTACAGCTCTCATTTGCTGAAGTGAAAACACACAGCGGGATCATTCACTCACATCAGCTGTCTGAAACAGCCGAGCAGCCAGTGCACCGCCTAGGCCGAGATTGGGATCAGATGCACGTGCACAGCAGATGACTGGAACAGCTTGGTGCTTTGATATACAAGAGCCATAGGCCATAAGTGATTTCAGCCTGGCTGTGTGCCAAGTGTCAAAGCTTATATCACGCTGACCGGTGGTACGGTTGGCCTACCATCAGATTTCAATCAAAAAACAACCATGTAAATCAACGAATACGTCTTTATCGTGGGGGATCAGCTGCTTTGCCAGAGAGGTACATGGTCATTACATGCAGGGAATGCGAGGGTCTCGACTTCGGCCTTGTGACGGCCCTTCCAGACGTACCTGTGGTCCTAGACATCTGTAGAGCCAAATACGTACTGCGCTACAGTTTCTATTTCTTGTCCTCGTTGCTCGAGACCCTCTAAACTCGACTGTGACAAGCGAATTTGACAGCTCAAATGACTCAAAAGAGAATTTGGATCCACACACGTATCAGATGTCAAATCCTTTAAGCCTTCCGTTTCTCCAACTCGAATGAAAGCTCCCTTTTTCCTGAAGGGATAATCCACTTAGCGTGTTGTTTGAGAGTTCTAAGGCCTTGTCGTGGCACAAGCCCCTCCGGTTTAGCTAGGGCCCTCTAGAGTACCTACGTTTTGAAGGCCTACTTGACCTTCCATAGAGCATTAAACCAATCTTGAGAGGGGCTGCCCTGGAGCTTGGACAGATAGGTCATTCCCCTGTACAAGCACACCTGATTCCACTCAGTGGTTAAGTACCGGGTTTAGCAGGTTGAAGCAGGGAGATCAAGGAGCTGCTGGGGTCTCGAGGTCAAGAACTGGACACCCCTGTTCGTTTTCTGGGTACGTAATTGCTCTGAATGTGCCTCACTCCTAGATGCTGAACCCAAGTACCTGGTTGCCGTCCAGCCAATTCCGACCAACGACGTGAAGAAGCAATGCACAGGTAAAGCACGGATTGCAATTCCGAAGTGCGAGTGTGTCGCACAATTGGTCTCATTGCCTGTATGCATGAAGGCACGGTTCCCTATCCTGATCCACGTAGATCCCTGATGGTCCTCTTGACATTTGAGCCCTGAGCTGATGTGATCCTCCCACAGGCAAGGTGAACCTGGACAAACCTCTTCATCTGGTGATCGGCTCGGTCACACCTACCTCAGTGCTCCTGTCCTGGGGAACGTTTTTGAAGACCCCTTATGAGGGAGACATCATGAGCGACTGCCTTGAGGACGGGTGAGTTACCCCACACGCACACATGACCAGCATCTGGATTTCAGTCGTCAACAAGAGTGTCTCCGACTCGGAATGCCCTGGCATCGTATTTAGGGATAACCCAGGGTTCAGGCACTGGCAAACCGTCCCGCCCACCTTGTCCCCAGCACCTGGCGAGCAGAATTCCCGTTTTATCCTCCTTGCACAAGCAAGATTCCGTGATTTACGTTGCGTAACTCCTAGATAAAGGGAAAGTCTCTCCCTTTGGGTGGAAAAAGACTGGGATATGGGTTTCTGCCATAGCAGGTGTGTGTGTGTGTTTTGTATTCGTGTCCATGTCATGGTCTTTTCGGAACGACGTAAGCGCAACTGGGACTTGTTGATGCGCTTTTCAACTTCTCTGTTTCCCGCATACACTGCTATATGTAATTTTTCCTTGTGCACTCCGGAGAAAAGGGGAACTGTTGGAAAAGCTATCGGAAACACTGACCCGTACCAGATCGGCGGAGAAGCGGAGTCTCGCACCAGGCCCGGCTCTTATTAAAACCTAATGTTAGTCCATCTGTGTATGTCCTGGCTGCCACTTTGCGCATTACCGAACGCGGGCATGGGGAAAATAACGTCTCACGAGGCGGAGAAACCCGATCCATTGACAGTCAAGACTCAGCGTTCGGTGCCCGGGCCAGAATTAACAGCACCTCACTGGGCCAAGCTGCACTGGGTCCAAAGGAAACCAGTGTCCCTATAGACACTCGCAATCAGTGAACTGAAATTACCCCACTCCGTGTATTACGGATGGTGAGACGGTGTTAGCATTTGGAGTTGGATTGGCAGATGGGACATGGTCCTAGATCAATGTCTCTTCCCTGCTATTCCTTGGAAGCTGTGATTGCATTTCCCATTATCCGTGTATTGGTCAATTGTCAGAAATTAAGGGACACCCATGTAATGGTACAAAACGTCCAAGCATATGTTCTGAAGAACGTCCACACGGGGTGATCCCAGCATCGTTGGACTTGGTCTTGCTGGATTAGCCGCTGAGATTCCAATTTTTCTTTGTGTGTGTTCCTTTCCAGGTACTACACGATTCGCTACAGAGAAAGGAACAGGAAGTGGATCTATCAGACCTGCCCCACTAGCGACACCGTCATCGACAACCTAAAGCCCAACACAGCCTACGAGTTCGGAGTCCGACCCAACAAAGATGACCGTGGCGGCGTGTGGAGCAAACCCATCATTCACAACACCAACATGGGCGGTATGTATCATAACAATCCACAAAGTCTTATTTGTAGAATATTATATCATTCTTATAACAACAGAAGTGCCAATCATTCCACTCTCCAATGCTTATTAATGCGTAATAACATAGTTAGCCATATGTAGCGAAATAGGAGGCCTTTCTCAGGTATCTACAAAGGCTTAACACTTCTCCAAACTTCGGTTAAGAGCACATACTCCAGGCCCCCATGTTGTGCAACCATTTAGGCGTTGGCCCCCATCCATAGCTGGGAGTCCAAGACAGCATAATTGGCCTCGCTCGCTCTTGGTAGGTAGGATGACCCTCCCTGATGGGGGACTCAGAGCAATGCTAGCCATGGCAGGCATCTCCAATAGAATTGGCAGTTAGCATTCTCCTCCAAGCGTGTTGAGCTGCCTGCGATTCCGCATTAGCAGCAGTCTGAAACGGCGCAATACTGTTGGACTAGGGTGGCCTCCAAAAGGAGGACATCACGATACTAGAATAGAATAAAAATCATAACCTGACCTATATAACGCATAGATGATGCTTGTGGTTACGATGTCACATGACCTTATTAAACCAATGAAATGCAAGGCATGTCTTGACACGGATGTGAGCTAATGGCACACATGCTATTGTTGGCGAACATTTGAAATAGTTCACCCCTAAAACCAGAGGTGTGGTCACCCTACTCCAGAGGGTGCACATGCTAGCCTTAACCCTACTAGCTTGCTAGCACCCTTGGTGATGGCCTAGCTAACATGTGGGGAATTGGCTACAACTGAACTACAGACGAAAACCATGCGCAAATCCAATTCCGTTATTAAAACATTGTGAAATGGTAGATGTTTCCAAATCATCAAGATGTTTACTTTACATATAAGTCCTATTAGGATTGTTTTTGTTAGAACAGGAGGTAACAAGCCCTTCCAAGCCCAACACACAAACAGGCACGCAAAAATCAGTTTGGACTTCCCAAACCACAAATGATCTTTTTGTGCGTTGGCAGTAAACCCTCGGCCGCTAAATAGTCAAAACAGTGGCCGCACAGCAGGTGTTGCGAAAGCGTTCGCGAAAGCGTTTGCGAAAGCAAACATGATGATGACCACCGTTTACTCAAGCGTTACTTGCATGGTGACCTGCTACCTCTTTCCTAAATCTCCTTTCACTCTGTCTTCCAGACAAAGGCATGGCGAAACCTTACAAGCCCGGGCGGACCTCCATCGCCAAGCCTTTGGTACGTCCCACCGCTGCTCATAAACCTGCCGAACAGGGGTCTGTTGGAAAGAGGGTGCCTGTACTTAATGATCATACCAGAGGAACACACTTGAAAACATCCCATGCACCTCTACCCCGGCCGGAATGGGACTCTGATCGCACACGTCCAGTAGAGAGAGTAAATTAGGGAGAGCGAATGGGAGGACAGGTGGATACAGAATGAGTGTGTGAGACTGGGGAGTCGGATGTGACTTGAGGCTTTAGCCTGAGAACAAATACAACGAGATCTGGCAACCTTAACATGGCAAATGTGTTGCTTGTATTTGTATTAGGTGCCAATTCACATCCCTTTACAACTAGCATAGCCATTATGCTAGCTAGCTTACTAGCATACCTGCTATACAACCTTCAGTGGCTAATTTAGTTAGCTAAGTTAAGCAAATGGGTCTGCTAGGGCTGAGCATTTATCGACAGCTGGTCTAATAAGCGTTCGCCACTACTGGTTTACGTTCGGACCACCCAGATTACGCCCTGCATGCAACAAACTAAGTTTTTTGGGGGTCCGCCCAGAAAGTGTTTAGCATAGTAGCAGTGTGCAGCCAGCTAACCCTTTAGTAGGCTAACACAGAACCATATGCAGAGGTTTGCTAATGCTAATGCTAACGTTAGCGGTGCCGCTTACACTGTTTGTTTACATTCTAGCGAAAGAGTCTAATAGATGGATAGATTACAGCACGGCTATGTAAGCTAGCGCTTACAAACTACTGCCTATTTGCAGATAAACTGTGAATTTCTCACACCCCTATTAGCTATTAGCCTAGCTAGCATGCCTGATATCCAAGAACGCAGTTGCCTCTTGCTCTAGGACTCTGTTTACTGTGTGTGTATAGCAGGTGTGCTAGCTAGCTAGTGCATTTTAAGTTTCACAGACCATGCTACGCCACACAAGATTAGCGGACCAACGGTCAGAAGCTAAACTAAGTCCTTACTGAAGACGCTAGGCCTCCCATCCTGAGACAGGAAGTGACTTGGGTACATTTCTGGTTTTCAGTCCTGTATGATGAGCTTCTCAAGCCAGACTTGCTCTGGGAGACATTAGCGGGGGGGTTCCTCCCCCTGCAGCTGGATCCAAACACGAACAGCTCCCGAAATCCCACTTCACGTGCTCGCGCATGCCGTGGAAGTCAAACAGGGCTCCAGCTGTGCGAATGAGCGAACTGGACAGTATTTGTGGAACGGTTCCGAGGGGTGTTTAGGAGTAAATGAAGTCGAGAACCACAAAGGAACCGTAGCCTGGCGGTCCACTGCTGCTTTCTATCACGTTTGGAAAAAAAATGGGAAAAAAAACAGATGCTCTCTTGTCCTTTCAGAAGCCAATCCTGTCCGGACGGCACGCCCTCTTTCCCCCACGGCCTGGTAAGTCGCTTGACTTTTTGTTCCCCCTAAAGAGCGAGGGCGAAAGAGAAACTTGCCCGTTAACATCTGTTTGTTTTCCGCGCGTATGTGTGCGGCGGGACGAATGACACATCCTGTCTGTTTGAAAGTACACTCGTTTGCTGTCCCTCACCTTCTTCCCCCCCCTCGTCATTAGCTCTGCACAACAGGACCCAGCCAAGGCTCCATCCTCTGCACACAAACCCAGCCTTTCCCGGAGCTCCAAAGACATCTTTTGGTAATTGTTTTCTTTCTCTCACTCTTCTTTTCACTGGCACTCGGTTCTGTTCCAGCCCTGCCAGGCTTGGCACTTGACTATTTACACATGCATAGAGGCACGTGGAGCATTCCTGGTCAAACGTTTACTGGCCCCATGTCACTGAACAACCTTCACTGGCACTTTCAAATCGCTCCCTGTTGCCTATATAGTGTTCACCCTTCACCCAAGTAGTGCACAGATCCCGACGGAAGGTGGCTCCATCCCAAATTTCTCTTTCTAAGACAAACTGAACCTACAACTCCTCAGCAAAAGAAATAGTAACTGCACCCAGAAGGAGGTGTGGGAGTGTGGTGGTGTTGGGAAGGAAGATAGAGGTGACCAGGATCAATAACTGATGATAAATTTAGACTGATATGATCAATATTTATTGAGCTACACATACGGGAGAGAGTAGAGAGTCTCTCAGTATGTCAGGAGTCCGCCGTGTTCGCTAACCCAACACGCCAGACGTCTCGGTATGGAGCTGTAGAGGTTCCTAATGGAGTCCTGTGGTAATCCATCCCATGCAGCTTGAACATCCTCACACAGCTCCTGCAGATGGTGCAGTAGGGGTGGAGGTGAAGGGACACCAGGCCTTCTGGCCATGTGACAACAAACCGTTCATCTTAGTGCTGCCCACGGTGCCTCCACCCACGGATTCGTTGGGCGTCTCCACCAAGACTAAAGCGGGACTCGTCACTGAAGATGACCCGCTGCCATTCTGAGTCACTCCATCCATTGACCACACAATTGCAAGCTTGCCCACCATCATTGCAGTGTCTCTGGTCCAGTCGGTGACGTGGTGTTAAGGACAGCCGTCTGCCAATGGTGCTGGCACTATAAGGATGTTGGGTCAGTCAGGTACAGCGATAAGGCCTGTCCTATGCACAGCCAAGAGTGAAACTTGGCTCAGTCGCATGTCTCACGATGTCAAACCCACCCACCAAGTTTCATTCCCGTCCGTTGAATCCTTTGAGAACAGATTTGGCCGTACGCGAGGAACCTTGTGCACTAATTGGGTGGAGGATCCACTGCTTTAAGACGAACACCCCACACTACACATGGAGTAGGAGCCATCTGAGATTCCCTTTCTCTTTTCCTACTTATGAAACATGACATTATTTCCCACAGCGCCTCCCCTGGTCCAACAGGAAACTGCGCTCACCCCCTCATCCAATGAGCCAAAATGGCCTCAGCTCCCCTTGGGTAACACCCAGTGTTTTTTTTTCAAGTTTTCCAGTCACTCAGCTTTGCGTGCAGATGCTTCACTTTCAGTATTGCTGCTGTGAGGGGCGGGGTAGGGGTGGTTTGGGGTCGGGGGACGACTAAGGTCATCAGCATCATCGCGATCGGTTGCATGTTAGCATGTTGGACGGCATTCACCAGTTAGAAAGTCCTGGTCCCGTGGAGAAGAGGATTCGCAATGTAGAGTGTAAGTTCTTCCGGTTGCCATGCGCAGGAAAGCCTACGGTTGGCGATGCATGGTACCGATAGCCCCGAGCGCATTAGGGCCGGCTGGAGGCAACTGAAGCTCTTCCCTTCCTTCCCCTTTCTGACCACCATCTTGAAAGTCCTCTCTTTCTAGTTCCCATCCTGAGGTCAGCCAAGCTCTCAGTCCATCTTTTATGTGTCAGCACTATCTATCCATCTATCTATCCATCCATCCATCCACACTTTCCTTCATGTATCTGTCACTGTATGACTTCTCTTTTATCTCCAGGCCATTTTATGCCACTGGTTGAGGCGATATAATACCATAACCGGAGACCCTTTTAGAGACCCTTGTAGACCTTTTAATTATTACGGATATTTCGTTACTTGAACGTTAGACCCTAGAACCTTTTTACGACAAGTGCAAAGTGATAGCATGTTGTACTTTTAGGTTAGGTGAAACTTTCCGATGCCACTGTTTTTACTCAGTGGCAACATACCGGCTCTTCCTGGCTTAAAGCCAAAGTGTTCCCACACCAGAGCTCCGAACCCAAGCCCATTCGGACTTAGGCTTTCAAACTGTCTGGCTGGAATGACCTCGGGCAAAACCTGTGCCCCAGCAAGAGATAGGCTTAGCGAGACTGGCTAGTATTGGTAAACAAACAAGCAAAAAACAAATATGGCCACCAACGTCATCAAAAATGATGGAGGTCATATATAAGTGTGATAAGTCGATAGCATGACGGTCGTTACAGGCCTACAATTAGGGTTGCCACCCGTCCTGTAAAATTCGGAATCGTCCTTTATTTGGCAATTAAATGTTGCGTCACTTATTAAACGAATACGGGACGCAATTTGTTCCGTACTTCCGTAAAAGTCAAAAGATTTGTTCCGTATTTCCATAAATGTCCGTAAATTTGTTCAGTATTTCCGTAAATGTCCGTAAATTTGTTCCGTATTTCAGTAAATGTCCGTAAATTTGTTCTGTATTTCCGTAAATGTCTGTAAATTTGTTCTGTATTTCCGTAAAGGTCCGTAAATTTGTTCCGTATTTCTGTAAAGGTCCGTAAATTTGTTCCGTATTTCCGTAAATGTCCTTAAATTTGTTCCGTAAATGTCTGTAAATATGTCCTTAAATTTGTTCCGTATTTCCGTAAATGTCCTTAAATTTGTTCCGTAAATGTCTGTAAATATGTCCTTAAATTTGTTCCGTATTTCCGTAAATGTCCTTAAATTTGTTCCGTATTTCCGCAAAAGTCCGTAAATTTGTTCCATATTTCTGTAAAGGTCCGTAAATTTGTTCCGTATTTCCGTAAATGTCCTTAAATTTGTTCTGTATTTCCGTAAAGGTCCGTAAATTTGTTCCGTATTTCTGTAAAGGTCCGTAAATTTGTTCCGTATTTCCGTAAATGTCCTTAAATTTGTTCCGTAAATGTCTGTAAATATGTCCTTAAATTTGTTCCGTATTTCCGTAAATGTCCTTAAATTTGTTCCGTATTTCCGCAAAAGTCCGTAAATTTGTTCCATATTTTCGGAAATGTCCGTAAATTTGTTCCGTATTTCCGGAAATGTCCAGAAATACCCCCCTAGATACCCCGCCTCATCCTTTATTTTCATTTCTGAAAGGTGGCAACCCTACCTAGAATGAACCTCTTCATACTGCAAGTCATGGGCTAGTTGAACTTAACTTATATGACATCCTTATGGTCGTCCTCATGCCAATCAACACGAATCTGACAATAAATCCAATCTATTATATTATTATATATTATAAATAATAAATGAAATATGTACACATATAGGGTTATTTCGTGAACAGTGTTTCTAGGTAACTCATGTAGCCTAAAGCTTTAGCATAGCCTTGATGTAGCTTTGCTAAACCCCGAACACCGCTAAATGCTAACTCACCTATCCCAACGTCTGTCATTCTATGTTTCTTTTTCCCAGTGTTCCCCTTCTCTTTCTCCACCTCTTCTCATCAGTCAGCCGCTGTCCACCTTTCTTTCCCATACCACAAGGATCAGATGTGTTCTTAGCATCGCTGCATTTCAGCCTTTGGCCTTGGATCAAGTCTGCATGAAACTGAAGCATGCCGAAAGACCTCAGTCACTTACTTTTTTCCAGTCCCAGCAGGGAAAGGCAGTGTTCTGGAGTCCTCTCCTCCTTTCCTGTCTTCCTCTGAGCCAGTCTCTGTCTCTCTGCGAGCTAGCTGATTATGAGACCAAGGGCTAGTTTGAAAAAATTAGAAGCGCCAGGCTAACTGGCGAGCTAAAAGCTAAGGCAAGCATCAAAAGAGATGGAAAAGACGGAGCTGCTTTCATTTATACCCGCCGCTCCGACAGGCATTCAAACATCCGTGCCATCTGGAGTCGATGGAGGGAATCTGAATGCCGGTCGCTCACGTGTGGACGGCCCTTGTTACCTCAGGGCCCTAGCGAGCGCTCTGAAAAACTGATCCATATGTGCTGTGTTTGAAATAAGAGTCTGTTGACAGCCACGGTCTCAATAGTCAAAGCTGCTCTGCTGCTTTTCTCTCAAAACAGATTCAGGCAGCCATGCTAGAAATGCCTCCTCTGGGCCGGGTGGGATTTCTCCTGCCCTCCCCAAGCTCCCGTCCACCCAGCCCCCTCGTGACACCACCACTACCACCACTACCACTACTACTACTACTACTACTACCACTCAGTCCCCCTCCGACGGCGACCTGAAGCGCGGCCTCTCCCAGACCAGGGCACCTATTGCCACTCACAAGCCTCATAGCTTACCTGGTAATTCCCACGATTTCATTTTTTTTCCATCTTTTTGTTTCAATTCAAATCACAGAGGTTTCCAGCTGTTTGATTGGCGTCCTTCGGTGTTTGCATTGTTTGCTAAATGTCTCCTAGATCCTTCCTCTTTTCCAACCGGAGCAAGCGAAACAGCTTAATCAGAGTGTCCCGTATTCCCAAATTTCCCAAACGTCCTCTCCAAGCTTTTACGGTATTTATAGCGATTGTGGCTTTGGACAAAAGGAAGTCATTTGTAGAATAGACTGAGAGACGTGCCGAGAGGAAACCTCCTGCTCTGTCCGAACCCGTCACTCACCCATGCACAAACAGATAAACCTCCCCGGCCGAGCCGCTGTCCAGTTTGTCTGCAGGAAGAGCCGTCTCCAGCTCGAGTCGAGTCGAGTCGGCCAGTAACAACAAAGAACAAACAGCTGACATCACTGCAGGAGTATCCTTGTTGGTTTAGGTTGTCAGACTGTCTGAGAGGTGTGCGGTATCTGTTGCCAGGGCTACGATTTGAGCTCTTATCCTCTGTCCTGAGAAAGACTCACTCTGTTTTACCTCCACAGGACCAGCACAAATGCACCTTACTTGCACATGCAGCTACACAACCACCAAGTGCATGAAAGACTTGCCATGTCTGTTGAACACCATGTCCGCCATCACGAACGATGAGCTCTACCTATATGCCTCAAAGTTCCCATAACTAAGTGCTGACCAATAGCAAATAGCATTAGCATACCAGCATTTAAGCATTAAGCCAAAGTCACACTTGAACTTTAGCATGCTAGCAAATACGGCTGTAAACCGTACCATGATTATGCAAGATGATAATTAGGCAACAGCGTCCGGGACAGCCATGATAAGTTTTGGGCCTAACATGGGTGGAACGCTAGCCCTAGGTGGGAACACAATTCCAGAGGGATTTGGGGATGCTCCAATAAGGGAGGAGTGGTGCGCTCATCATCCAAGCCTATTGTTAGCCTACCATGGTAACAATGCAAATTAGCACGTCTGAAAGTGGCAGAATAGATGGATGTCACCTCTGCAGAGAAAAAATAAACATGTCTGTTAGCTAATGATAGCATTTCGCTAGCTAGCTTGTTTTGCTTTTATTACAGTTCAAAGAAAAAAAAAACATTGGACTAGCATTATTAGAAGGGAGGTTTTATAGAGGACATCCCAATGTAACAAGCTGTGTCTGAGATGTGTAAGTGACGTCTAGCGATGCTTAAAAATGTTTAGTGCTGCACAGCAGTCTGCTAGCTGCTAGATTAGCTGCATGGCTAAGTGCTGCAAGTAGCTAATCCAACAGTTAGCAAGCTACAAAACTACAAAACTCGCCTATCATAAACAATAACAACACAACAGTGTAGTAGACACCTTAAAAACGTTTTCTACTGTAAGCTGTTTAGCTAACTGCTAGATTAGCTGCATGGCTAAGTGCTGTAAGTAGCTAATCCAACAGTTAGCAAGCTACAAAACTTGCCCACCATAAACGATAACGACACAACAGTGTAGTAGACACCTTTAAAACTTTTTCTACTGTAAGCTGTTTAGCTAACTGCTAAATTAGCAGCATGGCTAAGTGCTGTAAGTAGCTAATCCAACAGTTAGCAAGCTACAAAACTCGCTCACCATAAACGATAACGACACAACAGTAGAGTAGACACCTTTTAAACTCTTACTACTGGAAGCTGTTTAGCATCTTGCTAACTGCTAGATTAGCTGCATGGCTAAGTGCTGTAAGTAGCTAATCCAACAGTTAGCAAGCTACAAAACTTGCCTACCATAAACGATAACGACACAACAGTGTAGTAGACACCTTTTAAACTTTTTCTACTGGAAGCTGTTTAGCAGCCTGCTAACTGATAGATTAGCTGCATGGCTAAGTCTTGTAAGTAGCTAATCCAACAGTTAGCAAGCTACAAAACTTGCCTACCATAAACGATAACGACACAACTGTGTAGTAGACATCTTTAAAACTTTTTCTACTGGAATCTGTTTAGCAGCCTGCTAACTGCTAGATTAGCTGCATGGCTAAGTGCTGTACGTAGCTAATCCAACAGTTAGCAAGCTACAAAACTTGCCTACCATAAACGATAACGACACAACAGTGGAGTAGACACCTTTTAAACTCTTTCTACTGGAATCTGTTTAGCAGCTTGCTAACTGCTAGAGTAGCTGCATGGCTAAGTGCTGTACGTAGCTAATCCAACAGTTAGCAAGCTACAAAACTCGCCTACCATAAACGATAAAAACACAAGAGTAGTGTAGACACCTTTAAAACTCTTTCTATTGGAAGCTGTTTAGCTAACTGCTAGATTAGCTGCATGGCTAAGTGCTGTAAGGAGCTAATCCAACAGTTAACAAACTACAAAACTCACCCACCATAAACGATAACAACACAACAGTAAAAGCTTTTTGGTTAAAGACGTCTACAGTACAACGCGAGCCAAGCCGTTCCACCTGCATTAGCCCATAAGCTAATATAGCACCATTGCTAACAGGCCCTTTCATTGTTTACATGCCACCACACAGTTCATCTCCCTCACGCAGTCCAGAGTCTCTAACCACAAGTGCTGTTGTCTTTCTTTATCCAGGTAAAACCTTTCTGAGACACCCAAGCTTGTCTGTTCCACCCAAACCCTTCGATTCAGTTGTAGCAGCGAACAGCAGGAACCAGACGGCCGTGGGCAGAAAACCTTTCTCTCCCTTCTTTAACGGCATGCAGCACTCCTCTTTCCCCAGGGCCAACGACTCGTCCAGCAGATACGGGGGTAAAAGAACCACTCTAACCCCCTTTAATGCTTCTTGATGCCTCTCTACCTCTATCTCCTTTCCTTCTTTCTCCTTCCAGACTGCACTTTGGGGACCAGAGCCATCGTATTCCTTCTCGGGAACGCAGTAGGCCCAATGAAGCAGTGCGGATTGGCGATGCATTGCTCCCATTCTCCGTTTCAAAGCAGTGGTGTTCACTCCCGGCCTTACCGCAGGACGGACACTACCGGTCCTACCAGAGGACTTGTGGTATTGAGGCAGAGGTTGTTGGAGCGGGGCTAGTTTTACCTGGGGAGGTTTAATTCCGTGATTAGCAATGATATCCTTTATGCTAATCATGGAAAGTCTGACGGTAGCAGTGGTGCAGGGAAAGACGTGTAATTGGCGGAACCTTTGGCTCCAGCTGTAACGGTAGTACCCTTCCAATTAGAGATGGCGGAATTCCACTTTTTCTTTTCCGATGCCCATCGTTGGAGCACTCGAGGTCCAAATTAACATCCACAACTAGGCTATTGTTTCCGAAACTAGCAAGCTGCACAGCAAGCGGAGCAAGCAAGTGGTGTTCAGGTTCATCCGTAATTTTCCTCCGATTTCCGATCCGGCGTTCAGTGTTCCGCACCAGGAATTGAGCCAGTCCTAACTGTTGCTAGTTCTAATCTTAAGCTAATGCAATAAGGACAACAGCTAAAACACATGGCCATGCAAGACGTTTAGCACAGTGCTTGCGTCCATCCAAGCTAGGACCTTCCAATCCGGGCCATTGGAATTATTAGAATGATAATTTCCGGCCTGATATTCCGGTTAGGCTACAAGAGGACCCATTATGCTCATTTTCAGGGCCCGTAATTTTACGTTTGGGGTCTCCTAGGATAGACTTACATGCTTCAAATGGGCCAGAAACACAATATCATCCTTATAACATACATCATAGTACATACATCTACTCACCTTCTGTCTGAAACGCACTGTTAGAGCTCTGGTGCTCTTTAAGCTCCGCCCCCTGATGATCCCAGTGTGTTTAAATAGCGCAGCTCGCCGACTCTTTACTCAACAGCCATAGCAGTTGAATGCGGTAGTAGCATCCTGCTATCCCGAAACAGTGGCCAATAAGAATCGTGTTACGAGATGATGTCATCTCGGAACTCCAGGAAGTCGTTTCAGGCAGCTGAGGATAGTGGTTTCTGTGGGTGAGAGTTTCTTCCTCGGGCATGTACCTTCGGACTTAGCAACCAACGTTCCCTGGTACAGCTAATCCTGCTCCGGACATGCTTAGGAATTCTGTCACCTCTGTTTTAGGAGTCCTATGGAAGGGTTACAGCTCAGGCTGGCTTCCACTGAGTTTTCCTACTGGGAACTCAAGATAACGACGGTTCCTTGCGGACCTTGGACGTATGAGCCTATAGGAGACGAGAGTAGTGGTATCGTCATTCTGGAAAGACTAAATGCTCGCACAGCTACAAGCTAGTAAACTGGATCACTGTTCCTCAGCCCTGGTCCTGGAGGCCCAATGCCCTGAACATTTTATGGCTTCTCCCGCTTTAGCCCACCCACTTGAACCCAGTAATGGGCTGGCAGTGAGCTCATTAGTGGGATCAGGCGCTTGGAGAGCAGGGACCATGCTCAAGTACAAGCCATCATTTGCTTATTAGGGTCTTGAGTACCGTTAACAGATGCACCCAGATGTTCCCAGAGAAGGACATGTCCCTACTACCCAACTGACCCCGGCAAAGGTGCCAGTCTGGTATGACCATGGCTCTGTGCCAGCGATCTGACCGATCATCTACCCGCTGTAGCGGGTATGCTAGAAAAGAGGAACCATGGTAATCGTTCAGTGATGTGAGCCTGCAAGGTTGGGAGTGAAGAACACTGCTAGACCCCCCCCACCGGCCCCAACACCAACCCGTTCCCATGTGGTACGCGTGCGGACCGGCCGTCACGCTCACTGATTCCCTGACAGCTTTACAGTTAGCGCAAGTGTGTGATTTACACTGACGGGCACGGACTAACTGCCTGCCCACCATCTGTACGGATCCAGCCGCCCTCTAAAGCCCTATCCAAACCCCCCCCCCACCCCCCAGAAAGGCTCGGTCCCTGTAGGCTTCTCATGCTAACAGTGCTCTGCCGTGTTGTGGCCTTTTCTGCATAACATCCCTTCTTTTCCCTCCAACAGTGAACGGAGAGCACCACAAAGGATTCTCTTTCCCCAAACCAGTCATGTGGTCCAGAGCCAGAATGGGTAAAACGAGCCGACCCGAAAGCTATGTTTGTCAGCCACCATTAACCTGCATTCCTCCTGTCTGCCGCATAGCTCATGTCGGTGTCTTGACCCATCCGTTCACCATCTCTGTCCATCCAAACCATTCATCCATCAGCCAGCCCATCTGCTCGCCATATCTGTCGTCTTTCTCGTGTGTCCTCGACTCAGTGTTGGTGTTCTTCGCAAGCTTCTGCAGGCACGACGCTGCTGCGGGCTTCCGTTATTTATTTATTTCTTTATTTATTTTTCATGCCGGCTAGGCGTTGTCTGTCTCGCTGGCAACATGTGACATAATAACGGTCTTAGCGTGTTTCCCACGAGCAGCAACCGGCTTCTTCGTAACTTCTTTCGTAACTGCAGTTACGAAATGGGTGTAGGTTCACCGGACCAGTTTGGCCCGGGAAGTCCCTTTGTTGGGGAACTGAGAGGTTTCCACGCTAGCGTTTATTGTGTGCATGAGTGTCTGCATGCTCATCATGTTCAAGAGCTTCGATGTGGTGTGAGAGCTCCATCATCCTGCTGTGTCCTGTATCCATTAACTGTTTCACACAAGTACTGTACAGGAAGTGTGCAAAAGGGTGGTGCTGGGGACTACGCTGTACCGTCCCTCAAAGGTTTCCGTTTAGGTCAACGCCTTCCTTCCCTGTCTTTAAGTTGAAGTGGGCTACTAAACTTAGCTAGCGTTAATTCATCCAATCTAGCGATGCTAGCACTAGATTAGCCGCTAGTGCTAGCATTACGGCAAGGCCTAGCACCACTATTTTGATGTTTGTTTTTTTTTCATTTACCAGATCAAAGGTATTGTTTGTGTCAGCTGATTTTGTGACGAGCAATGGATATGAAAGAATTCTCAGACGTAAGCTGTAGAAACAACGCTCACCACAAATTTCAAAAATGGTTGGTGTAGCATCGGGGCTAGCCCTGTGGAAGCCCTGTGGGGTTCGATTCCCCACTCAGGCATGCACACCATGCTGGTCAAGACTCCTATTGATACATTGGCATTGTCACTTGCTCATAAGCTTTTTGTTTGTTTGTTTGTTTGTTTACAAAACAGTGGAATACTTGGTGGGAAGTCGAAATCTTAAGAGGAATTCCACAGATTATTGGAATTCAAAGCCATTTGGCATGAAGCCAGTAGAGAAACTTACTACCTTGTGTTGCTTTACAGCGATGGTGATAGGAACGCAAGTCTATAGCGCAAACATTAGCTAGCATTTACTAGCTACAGCCGCCGGTGAAGCTACACGTGTCTTCTACACGAGTTCGGATGGTTGGTATAGTGTAGTTGGTAACACCTGCACAAGCCGTGGGGTTCGTTCCCCTACCTGGCCAACACCCTACACTATACCAATAAGGGTCCCTGGGCAAGACTCCCAACTCTACCTTCACCTACCTAGGAGTGCCCTAGGAGTCTTTCTTTCGGGGACCATTTGGCCTTTTGCCTGTGTCCACCTGCCGAGACTGATGTCTGGTTCCTATCACCACCACTGTGAACAATTCAGACTCTGTAAGTTACTCTACAACCCCACATTACACGTCAACTCTGAGTGACCTTAACCACGACCTTAACTGTTCCACCATGCAGAGCAATTCTGCCTTAACCCAACAGCACCACGTACAACGAAACCCACTAGAGTATCAGTGCAGACGTCTTGTGCTTTGCCTCCATGAAGAGCCTGCTGGAATAAGAGACGTTGGTTTTAATCGGCCTCCTTTTCCCGCAGCTAATAACTCCCTGTCTGAGGACATATCTCCAGTGGGTCACGGCGACGGCGGACGCTCGCAGGCTCCTGTTGAGGAGCGATTCTACGGTAAAGGCATGGGCAGATTTCTTTGCAATCCATCCTGGCTGCCCCTATTGACTTGCGCCCCGAAAGCGTTTAGCGCCCCGCAGGCTGCATGAGACCCACCAATCCAAAATCGCCGGCCAGCTCAACCACAGGCCCCGGCCGAGTCTTTGGAAAGTACTTTCCCGGCCGTGTGGAAGTACGGCGTCTGCTGGTCGTCAGCTTTATTATAGGAAATGAAAGTTTCGGCTTGTTTGCACCTGGCTTTGCGCTTTTGTTTTTTTTTTATGTTTATTTATGTTTTTATTTTCCTAATTCTCACCGCAGCTCATTTTTTGTTCAGTCGCCATGTCCCGTTATGAAGCGAGCCTTTTTGACGGGTGCTTCTAATGCAGTTTCCAGGATAGCGTCCATGAGCTTAATCGGTTTGCTTTTGGCTGCACCGAGAGAATGGAAAGCTTGCAAGAACTCGAAGTCTCACTTATGAAGTCAGGGTCAGATCTTTTCTAGCTCTGCATTATGACCCAAGTGCTTGAATTTGGGTATTTAGTTTGTCTCTTGTACTTGACAGCGTCTTTTATTTGCCTGCCAACTAAGCCTACCCCAGGCCAGATGTACATGTGATGGCTGGTGCAGCGGACATCATGCCACAATATATGCTCACAGTGTGTCTGAATTGGGAAAGTTGACCAAGGCTAGGACCACCTACTAGCCTTGGATCATTTTTGGGGAGCAGTTGTGGGCTGGAGGTTAGGGAATCAGGCTTGTGACTGAAGGGTCCCCAGTTTGATTCCCTGAACCTACAGGACATAACTGAAGTGCCTTTGAGCGAGGCACCTTACTGGGCAACGTGGAAAAGGGGCTACCCAATGCTCTGGACGAGTGTCCTCACTGTCCCCTAGGAAACACAATTGGCAATGGTTCTAAATTCTCATTTGACAAACTTGTAAGGTGCAAGGTTTGAATTGATTGAGGGATCTCTAGCCGTTGGACAGTCGGGTAATCAGAATTCGGGGAACAGTAAGACAGACTCCGAGCACATATTGCAGAGGCATTATGGGATTTTCCGTGCTGCATGGTCTCATATGTGTTTAAGGCCAGCCTCTGGTCACTTTGATTGCATCTTTTGAGACACTAAGAGATCAAGTCCGGACCTAAATGACATGCAACACTGCTGGTTGACCAAGCATTGGGGAAACTTCAGTTGGGATCCTATTGGGCCTGAAAGCCACGCCAGACCTTTAGTCCTTTAGGCCCCATGTTGGGGGTGTCCAGTCTTGTCCACAGTCAGCTAGCATGGCTGCAGGTGGCTGCTTTCACGTGTTGCCCTTACAATACCGTTATCCCAAGCCCCATATTGGCATGCGACCAAAATGTCCATGCGTCCTTCACCGGTTAATCAGCTGGACTGCTGCTGCGGACAAGCATGGACATTCCTTGACGTCTGTGTTTTGACAAGCCAAGGCTTGTATCACCGGTCTTTCAAAGCAAGCCTTGATTCCAGTTTCAGGTTCTGGATTTCGTAATCACTGGTAGTCTGGTAATTGAACTGTCGATGTAACTGATTAGCCATCTAGTGCCATGCCTACTTGTGATTTCCAGGACAAGAAACTGGATTCCGGGTCCAGATTTGAAGACCTCTGGAGTACATCATAGACGTCGACGGTCACGGTTTTGTTTGGCGGGGTTTAGATCCAAAGTAAACGTTTCGAAAGTTACAGCTTTGTAATTGCATAAGAGTGGGGTTGCCATATATTTCTCATAAAAAAGGCATAACAGAGGCATACCAGAATTAGTCTTTGGACTGGCTGGCCATGTTTTTCAGCATTGTCCTCCAACGTCGATGGCTATGGGGTTGATTGCAGGCGTTTCGCCCATCGTTTTTGCTCTGCCCGTTGAGATATTTCAGAAAGCAAACGTTCACATGTTAGTTAATGCCATGCCTTAGCCTCCAAAGACTTGGACCGATTCCGCCGATTGTTAAACATTTGGCTCCGGCGAACGCTGGCTAATTGGCAACATGTGTTTCTTATTTTTTTGCGAGACGAATGTGCAGTAAACCTCCCGAACCTTTTCTTTTTTTCCCCCTGCATCTTTACACCCTGTATAGAGGCCTTATGATTAGGTTTAATGTTGGCAGAGTGAGTGAAAGTACTTCTCCTTCAAGCTCTGGATATCTTCTCCTGGGGCTCCAAGCTGGAGCCAACTAACTCGAAGCTAACCCTGGATTTTCTCTCGTTTGATGGAGGATCACCACTTTTTATTTATGGGGCTGCACCACCTTGGCAACTTAGACTTCAGGGCTGGTTAGGTTTGGGATTTTCCATCATAATCAACTCCTGGACCAATCCGGGCTGAGCTTCTGGCCAATCAGGGACAGCTTTCTAGCCTTCTGGACGCCTCGAGCCCTCTTTTTATATACTCCAATAAGCACTACCATAGTAGCAATGGAGACACTTTGGGTTTGTTAGGGTTCCGTGGAGCTGGAACCAAGTCAGAGACACCGTGATTTACCTTGCGTTGTTGGAAAACAGATGTTTTCACTTCGGACGCTACGTCAAACGCCAGTTTCCACCGAAAACCTCGTTGACCCCAATCAGGTAGATTTGGAGCTGGCTAGCTGCTATGAAACAACAACAGAAACAAAATCAACAACGACGCTACAACACCATACCTGCTGTAACGAGCCCTGTCGGATTGGTGATTTCCAGCTAGTAAAAGTCGTGAATTCTGTTTAAACTTGTTTGTTTTGACTATAATTACTGACTGTTTGCCTAAAAGGAAGATGGTGCAAGTGTTCCACTGTTTTTGCCTTTCATGTTCCTCAATAACTCCACAGGCGAAACTTGAGATTTAGCAAATTGGACTTTTTTGCTGACTCTGAAGTCCCAAAGTTGCGGTGACACTGTCAGTAAACAGCTACCCTGTCATTATTAATTAGATCCAGGCTTGAACGATTTAGCGCTGCTGTGTTGCTCGGGTTCGGCCCCGGCTGTTTCCCAAGGTCTTTGTTTATTCCGTCCCTGTTAACGTCTCCTTGTGTCTGATTTCCAGGTCCCGCTCCTCGGCCTCCTTTGTCCCAGAATAAGAAGACCAACATTGTGGGAAAGCCTACTGGACTGGGTGAGCACTAACAGCCGTTTAGCATTCTGCTGATGTTTTGTTAAACGTCTAATTAATGACCCTCGATGACGACGCCACGGCTGCTACAATCTGCTTGCCAATGAAAGCCTGGTGAACCTTTTAGTAGATCCAGAACTGTGGATTTGCAGTTGTTGTAGATGGTTGTAACGAAATTCTCTTTCCTAACAAACGTCTGCGAAGTAGTGTTGAACCTTCAAGATTTCCAAGTCTGAAAAATGCCTACCTGGACAGGTCACCTAGGGGCTAACCTAGATGGATGAAACTAATTTTAGAAAAAAATGCTATTTAATTCACAATGTTATGCCAAATTTCACCGACATGCTCCTGTTACTTTTATAGTATTTTTGAACCCAAAATTTGAACTTAAAAAATGATAATATATTGGGTTAAATAGAATTGGTCACACATAGAGCGTCCAAAAAGACTTATGCAAGAGATTTGGGCCATAATATAAAATATTTTATGTCCCAACAACAGGAAATGAAAGAACATATTACTTTCTCATATCACTTCTTGTCAAATATGTTAAAAACATTAATAAACCGGTCATAACAAGGACCCAACTGTATCCTTTTTTATAGGTCAATTGGACACAAATATTCTCATTCAGATTAAAACTGGATAGAAACAAGTATTACCTCGTGAAAAAACAGGGTTGAAAATGAATGAATGAATGAATGAATCAATTCTACAGCTATTTTGAAATTCACCTTAAAACCTTGCATGCAAAAATTGTTCCATTAATTAATACATTTTCTGCACATTTAAAAATACTAAACAAAACAAAAATGTTTTGTGAAAATAGCTGTATGAAAAAAATCATTACCTTTAAATGATATAAAATAAACTTTATTTAGTAGTAAATTTTTATTATTAATGATTTATATTTGTATTTATAACCACTTTTTAAAACTGACTAGAGCAAAGCTTGGAAGGATTTCAAAAGTTCAATTGAAGTTGTTGCTAGAATCTTTGTCATCAACATTTACGATGTGAAGTCACTCATACTGCCGCGGTCATATCCTCCAAATAACGTTAATGAATATTCGTAGTGATTATTTATAACCAGTTCATATTTTAGTTCAGTTCCATTTTTCAGTAAGCAGTAAAAATCTCATTTCATGCTCCAATTTTTAACCTTAAACTAAAAATAGCGTCATACCCAAAAACTAATTTCAGCTTGGCTATAGAAATTAAATAGTTTTTGTTTACATTTTTTTTTCAATAATTTTTATGTTGTCATAGCTAATTAGTAGTTCTAATGGAAGTTATGGAAACAAGTCATTTTTTTTCAAGGCCAAATTGCTTTTTTTTTCCCTATTACGAGATTTAAATGGAGATGATACACACAATATTTAACCCAGTTGTGATATGGTCTCCTGTGTCCTCATTGGCATTCACAGTTTCACAAATAACCGTCCATTGGGTCTGCGATTATGACACAAAATTAAGCACACAAAGCTTAGCTTTTCTAGTTTACGATATTGTATAGGTTCCATTCGGTTGCATTAATTTAGCATCCCTGATTTTGGAACTCGGAGCTAAGACACAGTGTTGGATCCCTCATTACAGATAAGACGATTGACCTGAGGCAGGCCATTCTGAAGCCAAAGGTGCCCCCCGTTTCGGCAAAGCCAATCAAACCCAGAACAACACCTTCCCCGCTGAACGGTAAAGACCCGCAGAGCAACATGAGATGCTAGGAACTGTGGTGTAACCATATTTAACATACATACATGTGTATATTACTCACAGTACAATGTGTTTTTATGGTTTCACAGCCACACGTTTTGAAACATGGGAGAACTCCTCCGTCTTCAGCTCCATTCCAGCATCCAAAGTCGATGCCATGGGCAAGGAACGCTTCATCGGTAAGGACGCATCTCTGGTCCTACTGCTAGAAGACACCTAGCATTGCCTAGGAACCTACATGTAACGACACTTAGAAATATCAACCTGCCCCAGAAGTGGTCATTCATCGTCAGTCACCGTCTTCGGTGTCCAAATTTGGAACTGTAGTTTAGAATTGTAGCATTGAGGCTAACGTTGCTAGCAAACATAGAAATCAGTAGTCACCCAAATAGCTTCTCAAGTTGTTTGCCCATGTGGTTTAGGGTTTAGGACTGGAGGTTAGGGAGCCAGCCTTGCAACTGGAGGGTCGCTGGTTCAATTCCCTGACCCAGCAGGACGCAAATGAAGAGCGATTGGTCAAGGCACCTAAACCCAACCACTGCTAGGGGGCGCCATGGTTAGGACCGGCCACCGCTCACTGCCCTACTAGGGGGTGGGTTCAGTGCGATGGATCTAAACTCAACAGGGTCTGTGTTCGCAGACCACCTCAGGAGCAGACCTAGAATTAATGATTAACGATTCGGGCTATTTGGGTGACCATTGAGTTCTAGTGTCTGTTAGCAACGTTAGCCTCGTACTAACAGTCACCTGTGATTTGTTAGACATTAAGACATACCTACATGAATGTGAACTTTACCCCCAGCTCCTCACGTGGTGTACAAGACGGATAAGAAACCGGACGAGCCGTGCTCCATTACCCAATCTCTGAGCTATTTCCCTGAAGAGGAAGCGACGGAGACAAACGTCACTGGTCCACCCCGCACCGCCCCGTCCAACCTCACCGTGGTGACCGTGGAAGGTTGCCCGTCCTTCATCATCCTCGACTGGGAGAAAACCGACAATGAAACCACAGGTACTGGAAGTGCTAAAGGGCCAAAGAGGTCACTCCATCAACTCTACAAGACTACAATTCTTTTTATGGTATCTTTAATAAGAACTGTTTTGGCCCTCATCTTGACAGAGTACGAGGTCATCTCCACCACGAAAGGCCCAGACGGTGAAAAGGTGTCCATCGTGACCACCAACCAAACGCACACGGCGGTGGAGAACCTCAAACCAGAGAGCAGGTGCGGTCTTGGCAAACGAATTCACTCTAGGCACACTCTAAACGGCCGGGGACGTTGGTTGGAGGACTTTAGGACCATGGGGTGCCTGCGCAGGCCATCCGTCAGAGAGCTGCCACGCTTGCTAGCTTTTTAATGAGCCTGAAATGGGACTGTGATCTGGCCCCATTCGCCGCATTGAACAGGTCTCCATATGAACTGGGAGCCGGCGCACGTGGGCCCTCCTGATGTCAATGCTTCACATGGAAGATCCATTAAAGAGGCCGCAAGGCTCCGAGTCAATAGAATACCAGTATCAAATGTCACAGCTTAGAGAACGCAGAAACGTTAGAGTCGTTCTGAACCAACGTTAAGCGCAACGGAGCGCGACCATGGATACATCTAGTTTAACAAGCCTGGACTGAGTAGACTTCCAGCTCTTCGGGACATTAAAAACTCATGGGCTGAAATCTAGGGCCTGGGGGATACCGGCACTAGGGGTGAGTCAGAGTAAACCTCAACTGAAGTGCCCTTGGGCAAGGCACCTAACCCCTAACTGCTACCGGGGCACTGTGGATAGGACTGCCCACCATTTCGGGCAAATGTGCACACTGCCCCCTAGTGTGGGTATGTGGATGTTAGGGAATGAGGTTAGGGAACCAGCCTTATAACTGGAGGGTTGCCAGTTCACTTCCCTTAACCATCAGGACACGACTGAAGTGCCCTTGGACAAGGCACCTAACCCCTAACTGCTCCCGGGGCACTGTGGATAGGACTGCCCACCATTTCGGGCAAGTGTGCACACTGCCCCCTAGTGTGGGTATGTGGATGTTAGGGAATGAGGTTAGGGAACCAGCCGTGGTTGGTGTAACCCTCCGTGTAACCGAGTAGAATAAACACTGAATTAGCATTTGGCTAAGCAGTTCAGAGAAGCTAACGTTTTACATTCTCAAATTCGAGAGCCAGACCTCTGTTCTCCACCAGAGGGCAGTAAAGAGCATGTGTCAGAACCGTTAACATGGGAAGACTACTCTAGCCAAGTGCTCACCAGGCGTTAGTTAAGTCAGTTAGCCAAGTTAGCATACTAAAGATCTTTCTAGTGCCCTTTGACCTCTCGTTAATGTCACCCCTAAAAAGTCATATACCACCACTAGTTTTTGACCTACTTCAGGGTTTCTCAACAAGAGTGGGCCATGAAGCTCCCTCTAGTGGTCCGTGGAGGTAGTCATTTGTGGCAGGTTGGAAATGGTGGAAATGAAGTGGTGGGAATGCGGACCCTCTGTGCAAGCGAGGAAGCAGCAAACCTCGGGAAATGACAGGAGGCGATCAGCGATTTGCCCAAGTGGTGTGAGGACAGCACCATGACCCTGCCTCCTATTTGGCAGCAAGGCCAACATCCTATGCCTAAAGTTCGTCCGCAAGGGCCGACCTGCGGAGCAAGGCAGGAGGGCAAGGCTCTCCTGACATGCGTCCTCCTCCCAATATCAATTACGGCTATTGTAGGCACGCAAGGTTCAGGCACCACCTTCCCACCCTCTCTTGCGCTCCCATCGGCACTTGGGGGGTGGTCTGGGGACCAAGCACAGGCTACATTCAACAAAGTTACCATTGCACCAATTAGGCGACGTGTGGTGTCTTATACCGACATTGGACAGAATATTCCATAACCCTAAACCTAACAAGACCCCAACTCCCCAAAACTGACCATATTTCCGTCTTGCCTTACAGCTACGAATTCAAGGTTAAGCCGAAGAATGAACTCGGGGAGGGACCACCCAGCGAACCGGTGTCCTTCAGCACAGAGTCTGGTATGTGTTACAGCAAACCGTACAGCACCACACCTTCTGTCCCATTACATCAGTCCGAGTGTTGGAAGTCCAGCAAAGACGTTGAGGTTCTGACGGTTTCATGGCACCACACATGTTGACGCTATAGCGGTCCGGTTTCTATTACATATACAAAGCTTCATATAAACCGTCTGCTAGTCAAACGACCTGTCCCTTTGTTTGAGACAGCTGTCATTTCATGTTCCGCCTGCAATGTGCGTCCAAATGTCCCCTGCAGAGTCCGGAATAGCCGAACCCTCGCCAAGGCTGCCCTTGTCCTACAAAACCCAGTAACGACGTATCACAAATGCCCAGCAATCGAACCCTCGCGTCATTTGTGAGTTTATTGAGGGAAGCTCTCTTGGGGACTACACCGAAAGATTTTAGGTGGAGGTAGAAGCTTTGGGGGAACTGAGGAAGACGGGGGGAATGGCATAGGGGTAGATCAAGGATCAGGGGATGGAAGGAGATGAGCGAAAATGGGTGAGGTGAGATGTAGAAAGGGAATCAGAGTGATGGATATTTGTACCTCCAGTGGTCTTGCAGCTGAAGCACCTTGGGATCTGCTTTTGGATGCCCCAAAGGTCCGGCCATGCCAGGTTCAACTCCCCGCACCAGAGGCGTTCAAAGAGTCTTTGGAAAAACGTGATATTGTTTTCCGGCTTGTCGGAATTTATTGTAGTTTTATTCCCGAGGCACACTGCCCACCCACGGTGAGCCAAAGCGGAGTTGGAACTTCCTAACTTTCCTATAGCCTACAGATCATTTTGATGGCTTCAACGACCAGCTTGCTTTGAAATGAACCAATGATTGCTAAGGTCTCATCTATTTCTCTTCCTTTCTTCCCCCCCTCCTCTCTTTCTGTCTCTCCGCAGCGGATCCCAGAGTGAGCGAGAATGTTTCAGGTGAGTGTCCACGGTGCTCGGGTTTAAAAATGGAGAGAGCAGAAAGAAGTAGGGAAGGGACGCCAACAATTCGGAGAGTCCGCACGAACAAAAACACACCTGTCTTTCCGAATCCGATTCCCGGCCAGACTAAACATCTATGTCACGGCACCGGAGAGAGCCGGGAACAAACGTCCCTAGTCTAAAACTTAGAAAACCTAGAATCAGAGATTCCTCTTCAACCACTGGGAGACCCATTCCATACCCATCCCATTTCACACACAGGGGTCCCTTAAAACAGTACCATATCAGTGATCCCACTCTGTAGGGCCAACAGAACCCCCGGCTCCAGCACAGAGACCCCTAGAAGTGTTCTCCTCACCTCCTAAAAATCTCCATCGTCCCAGAGACACTAGAACAATGGGTCACAAACCAGTTCTCAAGGACCCCACTTGCAGGATCTTATTCCAAACCAATAGGGCTCAAGGAAATATGTGGACCCCACTGGGGGTCCCTAAGAACTGGTTTGAGAACCACAACTATGATGGAAACCACCATTCTACCAAGCTACTCTCAGCAATCTAGAGATCCCAAAAGGGTTCTTTCTTGATGCCAACACTGTTCCTGAAGAACCTTTCAAATGGATGGATGGTTCTTTGAAGAAAATGAGATATGTGAGAACCTGAAGAACATTTTGTAATGGTTCCAAGAAGAACCCTCAATCTGCCACCGGTTTTGAGGTTTCACCTCTGGACAGGGTCATGGTGGAAAGTACTTTATCAGATGATGCCATATGGATAGGCACTCGGTGTCCTACCGGAAGAGGCTAGACGGTGACTTTAAAAGGTCCTTCAAAGCTTCCCGTGGCTCTTCACACTCTTTCCAGGAAACCAAAAGTGGTTCTCCTGTCACGTGTCAAGACACAGGAACCCTATCCAGTCTTGAACCCCATCACCAGCCTTGGAGTCAGGTTCAAAAACTCCAAACAGCAAAAGATCATTTCAAAGAGCTGGAGGACGTTCACCTCCTGTCTTCCTGTTCTCCGTTACAGCCCAAAGTCGCGGTGTAATGGATCTTCTTACAGAGAATACAATGAGTCAATAGAGAGCAAGGCGAGTGAGTGATGAGCCAGTGGAAACAGTCTAACGGAACGGCCCCTCGACTCCGCTAACAGGTCTAGCAGGCTTTCGCCACAGGTGTACAAACAGAGCGAAGGCCTGAGGTGCAGCGTGGTGCTGAGGAACACGTCACCGTCAGGGATTGTTCTTGGGTTGCGTACGTTAGCAGATGTGTAGGCACATCTGGGAATGGAATCAACTCATGAGCATCCGTGTTTACAACGATGTACATTTCAATGTCACGTTGAACTAAACTGAACCGAACGTAAACGGGTTGCTTGTGTTCGTCTCAGGTAAAGACGCTATCTGGACACAGTTCCCCTTCAAGACGGACTCGTACTCCGAGTGCAACGGCAAGCAGTACGTCAAGAGGACGTGGTACCGCAAGTTTGTCGGCATCCAGCTCTGCAACTCACTCCGATACAAGATCTACCTGAGCGACTCACTCAACGGTCAGTACTTCAAAGGCATTGTAAATTGGAATTTAGAGCCACTGGTCCACCATGTTTAGGACACCCACATACATACACACTAGGGTGGCATCCCTGTCCATGGCACCCAGGAAGCAGTTGGGGGGTTAGGTGCTTTGACCTCACTGTGGCTTCAGGGATTCGAACCAGTGACCACGAGGCTGGGTCCCTAACCTCCAGCCCACAACTGCTCCAAACAGTGGGCTCCAGTGATGGAACCTAGTAGACCTAGACCTAGTCTAGTTTAGCTGATTCAGAGGACCGGGCTAATTTATCCGATTGGCTTTAGACTCTAATCCTACCATGTAACTGATCTCCAGGAATTAGGCCGCAAGGACACTTTACCAGCTAGCAAGGTTGGCCTCCATCTGTGCTTCATCAGTAATACATTTTGGCTTAGGCTATACACTGCTCTTGAGCTAAGCCTAAAACATCTAGGTGGTGTAAATCTCAAGCTTGATTTAAACGGTCAGGTCAATTTTACTGTAGCACCTACCTTGGGAACGTATCACTGTTGGTAGCATGCGGTTAGCTAGTACAATGGAATCTGCTAGCTGAAACCCGGCTAATCTGGTTCCAAGCTGTTCCTAACTGGAGCTTAAGTACTGGGGCTAACTTTAGTGTACGTACTTTTGCTCAGGTAAATTCTACAACATCGGAGACCAGACGGGTCACGGTGAGGACCATTGTCAGTTTGTGGATTCCTTCCTGGATGGACGAACCGGCACGCAACTGCCTGCAGACCAGCTCCCAGCCAGGACAGGTATGATGAAAACATCCAGCCAGTTCAGCATAATCATTAATATATTCATAAATTGCATAACTGACAGTGAACAGGGACCCGTATTCGAAATGCCTACTTCGGTTTTAGCCCTATACGGAAATACACTCATCATCAACAGAGCACCCAGAAGGAGGTGTTGGGTCGCGGTGGTGTTGGGAAGGAGGATAAAGGTGACCAGGATCAATAACTGATGATAAATTTAGACTGATATGATCAATATTTATTGAGCTACACATACAGAAGTCTGTCTCTCAGTATGGTGTTGGGTCGTCGTGTTTGCTAACCCAACACGCCAGACGTCTCGGTATGGAGCTGTAGAGGTTCCTAATGGAGTCCTGTGATAATCCATCCCATGCAGCTTGAACATCCTCACACAGTTCCTGCAGATGGTGCGGTAGGGGTGGAGGGTGGAGGGACACTACGTCCTCTGTACGTATGACAACACACCGTTCATCTTGGTGCTGACCACGGTGCCTCCACACACGGATTCGTTGGGCGTCTCCACCAAGACTAAAGCGGGACTCGTCACTGAAGATGACCCGCTGCCATTCTGAGTCACTCCATGACAGTCTGGTACGACACCACTGCAGTCTTTGGTGACGGTGACGTTGTGTTAAGGACAGGCGTGGTAACGGTCTGTGTGCATGGTGCAGCCGTCTGCTGTTGGTGCTGACTTATGGGGGACACCACTGCTCGCTGGATGTCCACAATCGTGGCTTTTGGGTGGTGTTGTTCAGACCTCCATCCCAGGCTAACCGGGGGCCAAAGACCCCCACCCATCAAAAAGACTTCACCGGTTTGACCTTCTCTTTGTCCTCTGTTTCAGGTTTTTACAGAGCTGTGCGGCAAGAGCCTGTCCACTTCGGCCCCATAGGCGGCAACTCCCACGTCACCTACGTGGCGTGGTACGAGTGCGGCACGCCGATCCCAGGCAAATGGTAGAGACGGTGTCGGTGCAGAAGCCTGAAGAGCAACTCTCATTGGCTGGTGAAGGTCACATGCTGTCTTTGTTTTTCACCAACCGGCTCGGTGTCGTGTGATACCTCAACCTCTTCCAGCAACTTCAAGTCCAAACCTTGTATAATAGTGTACAGGATTGAAGAGTCAGGGACTTTTGACGAGTGCGTCTGTGTTATGTATTATTAACGAACCGCTGTTTTATTTATCAGTAGTAAGAAGTACAAGTTTCAAGACGGAAAAAAAAAATAGAACAAGAAACCAGTCTTCGCTTCAAGTTCGTTGAAGTTAAGATAAGTATAAAAAAAATTATGCTTAAATATTGGGAAGCTGGCTCCCAGAATTATTTTGGTATTTTGTGTTATATTATTTATCAGCGTTCATGGTGACTATTCTTTTTTTTTTTTTGTTGGCTCGCCAGTGAGTGAGAAGGGTTCGGGTTTTGATTCAGCGCTTGGGTTCCGTCTTTTTCCGTCAGAGACTACTCTGTAAACTTCCCGAGTCTCTGGTGGGTCACGTACAGACCGAAACCCCCTGTATGGCTAAACCTCTACTTGCTTTATTTTGTACTTAGCTGAATCGAAACGAGACCCCAACAGATGTTTGAGGTTACATCATAGTATGAAGCATTTTTCCATTCATCCATCCATCCATCCATCCTCGCGTTCACCTCCGCGCTCACTCGGCCCATCGGTTCGCTCGTTCCCACACATGCTAGTCATTCGGAAGAATGAAAGAAACCCTCGGAGGCCTTGTACCGCGTTTATCGTCTTCCTTCGTAAGCCCTGCCATACTGGGCGGGACCTTACACTTGCAATTTGCACAGCATAAATATATTTATATGTATATGGAGAAGAAGTATTTTTTCAGTCGACGTACGCAAAAGAAGAAAAAACGGTCCGCTCGAGAACCACGCTCGAATGGTTCCGAGCCCACTGAAAGCAACAGGAACAGTGTTTTTGTCTTGTGTCTCGGTGTCTTTAGGGAAGCTTGTCTCCAAGTATGTTTTGTACAGTCATTCTCTGGCTTCTTCCCTCAGAGGACAATTAATCAGTATATATATATAAATATATATATATATATTTTATGGATTTGTTTGTAAGATGATTTGCATTGTTGTTGGTGTTGTTGTTATTGTTGGTGTTTTGGGCACAGCGTCCATTTTTGCCCATGTATTTTTAATAATTTTTTTTTTTTTGCATAATAAAAACCAGATTTTCCATTTTTTAATAAAAAAAAGAAGTATCCTGTCGTTTCTTCCCCATCGTCACCACATACAACACTCAGCTTGGTCAGTTACGGCTATTCGTATGTGCGGAGAACCGCAAGGACCTTGTGAACTCACTCACTCACTCGCTCACATTAGGCAGGTGGCCTTTCCATTGCATATCCATGTGTGCGTTCAAACGTTTTCCACGGTTTCGCTCTTTCGTCCTGGTTCATCTTATTTAGTTATTACTGAAGCTCGGTTTCTATCATATCCCACCCAACAGAAAGTTCTACCGTCACCATATATAATCGGACGGACCCGGGTCAAGCCCGGGTTTCCTGCAGCAGCTGGTGTGCTTGCTAACGCAGGGGCTCAGATCCTCCAGTAGTCGCAGCTTCAACCTCTTTTCCTCGCTCCCAGTGTCACCGCTGCCGACCAATTAGAAACATCAACAGAAATACACACATTACCACACTTTTCCAGCCTCGGCGAGTCAGCGAGGCACTGCCAAACTCAACACAAGGACGTTCTCGGAGAAACCTCACGGCCAGGAAAGAAAAACGACAAAAAAAAAAGAGGCCTATGAAAACTTCAAAATGCCTCGCCGTGACTTTATTAGCTTTCCGAAAGTTCGAGTCCGGGCACGACAGCTAAGGTCACATGGTAGTGGAACTTTCTGTTGGGTGGGAGATGGAAGGGAAGAAAGGAAGGCAAAGAATGAAACGAATAGTGAATGAAAGAAGTTCAAGTCATTTGATCTTTTTGATGAATAGACGAGAGAAGGAAGCGCTGGAACAAAAACAACAAGGAAAGGAAAACAACGAAACGTGTTTTTCATTGCTCCTAATCCGTCACAGCAAAGCACTTCCTGTTGTTTACACACAGGCGGTGTTAGGTTACTCGGGGCCCGTAATCCGGGTCACCGAGTGGTTAGGGGTCACGGAGTCTCCGTAAAGCACGGATAGCACCCTCAGTACCTGACCACACATTGGTCCAAGTAATATTCAGGCATGCAGTTGGCACTATGCTAATAGCCATTAGCATAATGCCAACTGCATGCCCCCATAGCAACATTAGCCTCAAAGCTCCAGTTCAAATCAGGACGTAAACATGTCTCGGCCACACAGAAGCTTGAAACGTGATGGAGGTACTTGAAGACAAAAAGGAGACAGAGAGTTAAGTGCCTAAACTTCTCCAAGTGTCCAGGGTGGTCAGTCATGCCGCCCACCCACGCGCCAGCTGGTTCTCTAGAGGGGCATTCACACACATCAGCAGCTCCTGCCCTTTGCTTTACGACTAGCTCCTGCCTGGGGATTTTGTTATAGCTCTAGCCAGTTTTAATGTCCTGTTTGCGAGGTACATGGCCGGGGATCAAAGCCGCGACGCTAGTTAGCCGCTAGGCTAAAAGCCCAACTCCCTGCCCAGGGGCGAATCACAGTCCAGAGGAAGAAAACGAACATGAGGCCAAACACGTGTTGGGGAATAAAAATAGTCTCATAAATATTTGACTCCATGAAGCGGTGTAAATGCCAGTTATGTAAATTATTATTATTATTCATGATTTTTATTTTTTTGGTAATGAAATAAATAATACATGGGATCTCATACGTTAAACGTCTAATACGACCAGTCAGCAATTAGCCGTAAAAGTAAGCAAACCATTTTTGGTAACATATAATATCTCAACAATGAAATGACAAGGAACCATTCTGCAGTAACCATGACGATCTTATCCTCAGTGGTCCTGTTATTAGAAATCCACACTGCTGATGGACTGATAGGCCAGTGGTCCTCAGTCCTGCTCCAAGGGTCCAATTGCTCTCGTCTTTCATAACAGACTCAGAGCATCTCAAGAGGGACTTGTTAATTATTGCTGCCCTGTGGAGTGAATGCCATGTGATGCACACAGGACTCAAGGCAGTATGTGGTCTGCACAGGTCTAAGGGTAGCATATGGTTCACACGGGCTAAGGGCAGCGCATGGTCAACACAGGACTAAAGGCAGCATGTGGTCCACCCAGGTCTGAGGGTGCCATGTGGGCCGCCCAGGGCTAGGGGCAGCATATGGTTCACACGGGCTAAGGGCAGAATGTGGTCCACATAGACCTAAAGACAGCATATGGTCCACCCAGGTCTGAGGGTGTCATGTGGACTACCCAGGGCTAAGGGCAGCATATGGTCCACCCAGGTCTGAGGGTGTCATGTGGACTACCCAGGGCTAAGGGCAGCATATGGTCCACCCAGGTCTGAGGGTGTCATGTGGACTACCCAGGGCTAAGGGCAGCATATGGTCCACCCAGGTCTGAGGGTGCCATGTGGACTATCCAGGGCTTAGGGCAGCATATAGTCCATACAGGGCTGGGGGCAGCATGTGGTCTACCCAGGGGCAAAGGGCAGCATATAGTCCACACAGGGCTAAGGGCAGCATGTGGTCCAAACAGGGCTAAGGGCAGCATGTGGTCCACACAATGCTATGGACAGTATGTGGTCCACACAAGGCTAGGGGCAGTACGTGGTCCAAACAGGGCTAAGGGCAGCATATGATCAACACAGGCTAAGGACAGACACTTCGTTTGACTTCCATAAGAAGAAGGAAGAGATCCCTGGGCCTCGTCTGCAAGGGCAGTTGAAGGCATGCAGGACCACAAGTTTTGCATTTGGGACTTGGCTTCACCATCTCAGATGTTTTGCGCATTAAACTGGCCACAGCTCTCTGTCAGTTCCACTCCATGGGTCCTGTACACACTTCTGCGGAGCGAGTTTCATCAGTCCGTCACCAACCAAACTCTATATAAACCTTTAGAGTGAGATATTGCTGAAGGACAGAAAACAGCTTGGGAAGTTCATGGCGTAACATCTGTGGAAGCTATTCAGGAATGTTCTTTAAAGCTTTGAGCAGCTTTCAACTGCATTGTCCTCGCATTCGCCGACATGCTATTTGAAATACACATCAGGCTACAACTACGATTGTGTTTTTGGGTGTTTGTGAAACGACTGTTCCCGTCATAGGCGGTTCGTGGCCACATTAAGGGAGGAAGTCCACCAGTCTCACGCAGCAATGTGCAAGGCAGGACCTGGACTGAGGACCACTAGAGAATGTTGAGCACATGTTGCACAGCAGGTCAGCACGGCCAATTAATATGGCCAACGCAACACTTCCTGCAAGTTCTGTCCTTCACGGTTATATGAGCAGGATGGCCCCCACCGAAGGATGGCAACCCAGTGTAGGCCCTGGTATTAGAACCAAGGGTGTTGGGCCAGAACTCCTCTGGGTGATAGTTCTCCAGGATCAAGTTTGGGCACCCGCAATCTACAGTTCGTCCTCATTTGCAGCCTCTACTCCTCTGGGAACCCTAGAGAACCGGAACGTTGCTCTGAGAATTACTTTGCGTTCAGCCACAAGAGCATTTATGAGGACTTGGTGTTGGATGACTAGACCTGGATCCCTCCGACTTATAGTAAAGGTACTGGATGGACTGGCATCACTCCAGGGTTCACGGTTGGCATTCAGCTGCCTCAGAGTGCCCCCATCGATTGCACAAGTCTTTCTGCGAAGATTGGACACTACCTTCCCAAAAATAACCGTTTGGGTTTATGGGATAATTACTGCGGTGATACGTTTCAGCTGGTAACGGTCCTTCTGCCGCTAACTGGTGCAGTAAGTAGCTCCTCGTTGCTTACACTACCATGTGGGATGACTTATCTCGTCGAAGGTCGTGGAAAAGATGTAACTGTGTTTCAGACTCAAGAGCTCTGTGGACAAAAGAAACCCACTTGCTGGTGAAATAGGTGACGTGGTCTTGGAAGTCCAGAGAGACCCTATTCCAAAGGGTTGGGAATGCCATGGGAGAGGGGGGACAGTGTACGGTGATGTAGGGTTATGATCTGGGGGGCTTTAGTTGGACAGGTCAAGGCTCAGCAACAGCCAGCTGAAGTCAGCTGACCACCCGAATGTACCGCATCACCAGATGTTCCATGACAACATGGGCACCTTCCAGGACGACCATTACTCCAAAGTGCTGGGAATGCCATGGGACAGGGGGACAGTGTGAGGTGATGTAGCCCTCATACATAGTGGCCAGGGTACAAACCACTGGGGGCAGGGTCATAATCTGGGGGCTTCAGTTGGACAGGTCAAGGCTCAGCCTTGAAGTCAGCTGACCACCTGAAGGCACTGCATCACCAGATCTTCCATGACAGCATGGACAACTTCCAGGATGACCATTACTCCAAAGTGCTGGGAATGCCAGGGGAGAAGGGGAACAGTGTGAGGTGATGTAGCCCTCATGCATAATGGCTAGGGTACAAACCTCTGAAGCAGGGTCATGATCTGGGGGCTTCAGTTGGCCAGGTCAAGGCTCAGCAACAGTCAGCTGACCACCCAAATGTACCGCATCACCAGATCTTCCATTACAGCATGGGCACCTTCCAGGACGACCATTACTCCAAAGTGCTGGGAATGCCATGGGAGAAGGGGAACAGTGTGAGGTGATGGACAGGTCTTCAGTTGGACAGGTCAAGGCTCAGCCTTGAAGTCAGCTGACCACCTGAAGGCACTGCATCACCAGATGTTGCCTGACAGCATGGGCACCTTCCAGAACAACCATTACTCCAAAGGGCTGGGAATGCCAAGGGAGAGGGGGAACAGTGTGAGGTGATGTAGCCCTCATACATAGTGGCCAGGGTACAAACCACTGGGGGCAGGGTCATGATCTGGGGGGCTTCAGTTGGCCAGCATCCCTTCCAGAACGACCATTACTCCAAAGTGCTGGGAATGCCAAGGGAGAGGGGGAACAGTGTGAGGTGACATAGCCCTCATACATAGTGGCCAGGTTACAAACTTCTGAAGCAAGGTCATGATCTGGGGGGCTTCAGTTGGACAGGTCAAGGCTCAGCAACAGTCAACTGACCACCCGAATGTACCGCATCACCAGATGTTCC
>JAMWET010005144.1:200000-214511 GCA_024036415.1 Prochilodus magdalenae
ATCACCAAACCAAAATCATTACCAATATCACCAACCAATATCATTACCAATATCACCAAACCAAGATCATTACCAATATCACCAAACCAATATCATTACCAATATCACCAAACCAACATCATTACCAATATCACCAAACCAATATCATTACCAATATCACCAAACCAATATCATTACCAATATCACCAAACCAATATAATTACCAACATCACCAAACCAATAACAATACCAATATCACCAAACCAATACAAAAATTATTACCAATATTATCACCAATATCACCAAACCATTATTATTACCAAACCAATACCAATATTCACACCAATATCACCAAACCAATATTAATATTATTACCAATATTGCCAAATCAATACCAATGTAATTACAAATATTGCATCCAATACCAATATTCTTACCAATATCACCAAAACAATACAAATATTATTACCAATATTATCCCCAATATCACCAAACCAATACAAATATTATTGCCAATATTACCACCAATATTACCAAACCAATACAAATATTATTGCCAATATTACCAAACCAATACCAATGTTATCACCAATATCACCAAACCAATATTATCACCAAAATCACTAGACCTATACCAGTATTGTCACCAATATCACAAAACCAATATCAATATTTTCACCAATATCACCAAACCAGTGCCAAGACCATTATTACCAACATTAACAAACCAACACCAATATTACCAATACCAATATTACCACCAATACTACCAAACCAATATCAAAATTATTACCAACCAATACGAGTATTATTACCAACATTACCAAACCAACACCAATATTACCAATGCCAATATTACCACCAATACTACCAAACCAACACCAATATTACCAATATTACCACCAATATTACCAATACCAATATTACCACCAATACTACCAAACCAACACCAATATTACCAATACCAATATTACCACCAATATTACCAATACCAATAATACCACCAATACTACCAAACCAACACCAATATTACCAATACCAATATTACCACCAATATTACCAATACCAATAATACCACCAATACTACCAAACCAACACCAATATTACCAATACCAATATTACCACCAATACTACCAAACCAACACCAATACTACCAATACCAATATTACCACCAATACTACCAAACCAACACCAATATTACCACCAATACTACCAAACCAACACCAATATTACCAATACCGATATTACCAATACCAATAATACCACCAATACTACCAAACCAACACCACTATTACCAATATTACCACCAATATTACCAATACCAATAATACCACCAATACTACCAAACCAATACGAGTATTATTACCAATATTACCAAACAACAAACAATAGTAAAACCAACATTACCAGCCAGTGTAATTGTACAATGTTGCACTGTGAGAAACAGTAATAAGCTAATGAGCTCTTTCCCATTGGCTCTTTCGCCGTCACTGGAGAGTAACGAGCACCGCCACATCTTATTAAACCTCAAGTCTGCTTCTGGTTCACTTTGTTAGCTAATTTAGCTCATTCAAAATAAGCTACTGCCCACACAGCTTCGCCAGTGAGCCCAGAGATGCGAGTAGCCTCGAGCAGTCCTGTTGGTTTATTAACGCTAAGGTTCAGTAGTGCATGCCTGCCATTTAACAGCTCCAGGACGCAGCTGGACCCTTCTGGATCAGGAGTTGACCAAAACCGGAGTAAAGCGTTGGCGACAAACTGTGCACGAGAACAGATGGCTTACAGTCAGTGGTGGACCTTCAAGGTAGGAGGAGCTTGTGAAGTGGCCAGCGACAAAGTGAGTGTTGCTAATGAAGTGGATAGTGAGTGTACTCAGTAATGATTTACGACTGGGTCCAGTGACCCGGAGGTGGCCGGCGCTTTAACGCAGACCAGAGCATGAATAAATAACCGACCAGATGGCAACCTGACCGAGCCACGCTCGAGCCAACGTCGCACTTCAAACCGCTGGAGCGCACGCCAGCCACTTAAACGTCTAGGGTAAAAGAAAACAAGAGCGAAGGCTAGCGAAGCGCACCGCTAATTTCTCCGCTGCTGTGCAAGCTGGACCGCGCGAGCCGAAAGGCATCTGGTCAGTATTCTTCCTGACAGACGTCTCGATGCAGTTCGGCGGCTAGGTCACAAACATTGACTCACCCCTGGCCGGGCCTGGGAGCAGTGTGGGGGGGGTCACTGAAGCCGACCGCCCTGAATCTCCGGGGTCAAACAAGGGCGCAGACGCTCCCAGTTGAAGACTTTCACAGATGCCGGAGGAAGTGCATGTATGAGTGTTTCATATAAACGCAGCCAGCTCCGCCCTGCAGACCTTGAACTCTGACAGGATTACATAACCCACCGCAAAGGCTCTTCCAGCTGACCACTCCGAACGCTAGATATAAAACTGAAAAGGAAAATCGAGATCATGGTTTTTAAACCTCAGTTGACTTGAACAGATTCCACCAAAAACCTCAACAGCCTATGTGGGTTTAACATGGCAACCAAATAGCCTCCAGGCCTCCTTTGGCTTTGGGCCCGTTAGAGAACCTTGAAGGGCCGAGGCTTGAAAGGCAGCCTCACTGATCTTCGCAAATTTCGGAAAGGTCAATTAAGAGGTCAATCGCTAAGACGCAAACGGAGTCACTCACCGTGATTGGATCTGAAACCAAGTCCGAATCCACAGTGTTGCTGACAGGAAGCAGGCGTCTGAAGAGTTTCGCTTCATTGTCCGTCACTATCATTACATATAACATCTCAGACGACACCTGTAGGTCCAGAGATTGTTCTGGACAGCAAATCTGTGTTGTAGACATTTCGACCGACAGCTTCCCATCATCACAACTGTACAGCAATCTGAGTCCCTAATGATGGGCTTTGATGCCTTTCTGTTTTTTCCTCCTTCCTGTAGTTTGAGCTTTGGTGGATGTAAACGCTCTGCGTTTCTGAAGCCCAAAGTACACACCCAAAGAAGAAGCTCTCTCCCACAGGAACCACAGTTCTCAGCTGCCTGAAATGCCTTGAGGCAATTCCAGCCCTTTTCTGTGTTACACTGTGATGTCATCACGTAACAATCCATATTTCGGGCCTACTGGTAAACCTGACTCACCCTCGCACGATGCATACCGAGCTTAAACAGTAAGAACAGACCACTATGAAACCAGTCCGCTGCAGTCTAGTCTGCAAAGTTTTACCGGATTTTCAGGATCAATACCAAACCAATATTATTTTTACCAAAATTACCAACCAATAACAATATTATTACTAATATTACCAACCAATATCAATATTATTACCAGTATAACAAACCAATACCAATATTGTTACCAGTATTACCAACCAATACTAATATTATTACCTGTATAACCAACCAGTAACAATATCATTACCAGTATTATCAAACAATAACCATATTACCAGTATTACCAACTAATACTGATAGTATTACCAGTATTGCCAACCAATACTAATATCATTACCAGTATTACCAAATTGATACCAATATTATTAACAATATTACCAACCAATGCCAATATTATTTCCAGTATTACCAACCAACAGCAATATTATTACCAGTAATACTATATCGATACCATTATAACCAATTTTACCAACATTACCAGTATAACAACTAATACCAATATTATTACCAGTATTACCAAATTGATAGCAATATTATTACCAATATTACCAACTAATACCAATATTACCAGTATAACCAACCAATAACAATTTTACCAACCAATACCAATATTACCAGTATAACCAAACAATACCAATATTATCAGTATAACCAAACAATACCAATATTATCAGTATAACCAACCAATACAAATATTACCAGTATAACTAACCAATACCACATTCCCACACCAACCAATACCAATATTATTACCAATATTATTACTAATATTACCAACCAATATCAATATTATTGCCAGTATTTCCAACCAATACCAATATTGTTACCTGTATTACCAAACAATTACCATATTACCAGTATTACCAACTAATACTGATATTATTACCAATATTGCCAACAATACTAATATTCTTACCAGTATTACCAAATTGATACCAATAGTATTAGCAATATTACCAACCAATGCCAATATTATTTCCAGTATTACCAACCAACAGCAATATTATTACCAGTATTACTATATCGATACCATTATTACCAATTTTACCAACCAATACCAATAGTATTAGCAATATTACCAACCAATACCAACATTGCCAGTATAACCAACCAATACCAATATTGCCAAACAATACCAATATTACCAGTATAACCAAACAATGCCAATATTACCAGTATAACAAAACAATACCAATATCACCAGTATAACCAACCAATACCAATTTTACCAAACAATACCAATATTACCAGTATAACCAACCAATACCAATTTTACCAAACAATACCAATATTACCAGTATAACCAAACAATGCCAATATTACCAGTATAACAAAACAATACCAATATTACCAGTATAACAAAACAATACCAATATTACCAGTATAACCAAACAATACCAATTTTACCAACCAATACCAATATTGCCAGTATAACCAACCAATACAAATATTACCAGTATAACTAACCAATACCAATATTACCAGTATAACCAAACAATACCAATATTATTACCAATATTACCAACCAGTATTACTAATTACAATATTACCAAGTTCTAATGAGTTCTAACCCACTGCTCTCAGCCCTTTTCTCTGTTACGCAGTGATGTAATTGCACCAACCAATCCTTATTGCCCACCTACTGGTAAACCTGACTCACCCTCACACTATGTCAACCAGTAAAACCTGACCACTCTGAAACCAGCCTGTTTCAGTCTAGCTAGTTCTACCGGACTTTCAGAATCGGACTCCGGATCAAACTGATACGGCAAAACCCACACTTTCGTAAGCACAGCTACAGTGATGTGGGGGTGGAGAATCAGAACAGAGTGAGTGAGCTGACTGATCAAAGCCTGCTGGGCTCATCAGGAGGCAGGGATTAAAGACATAGGAGCTCTAAGAGAGCGTTTCAGACAGAGAGTGAGTACGGATACAGAGGAAAATCTTGTGTTTTGGGAAAACTGAAGCATGTAGACCTATTCTAGCAGACCACAAACATTAAATCATAAACACTGAAAATGAGCATAATTGGGCCCCTTCTTCACATTTCACATCAAACCACTCAGAATGACTTTGTTTACATCTTAACAAGTAACTTAAGCTGAGATGCTAATAAATCCCTGGAATTCCCCAAACATATGTGTTGGGACAGCATGCCTTCCTCTATTGGGAGAGCAGAGCTGGTATTAAATGTTCAGCTGTTTATTTTAGGACTCCTGGCGTAGTCCTCCTAAATAATAAAAGCTGTCTGGCTACGGTGTACGCTCGAGTGTGGAGTGTATATGCAACCATTTGCAAAAGTTTGGACACCCCCGGTTGGTTTACACATTTTGTTGATTTCCCAAGTGAAAATAAGCTAACACGTCTATTTCAATTTGGACTTTTATAAACTGGAGCGCTCTCGGCAGGCGATGTTTTAAGAATATTTCCAAATTCCAAGTGCTATTTGACCAGCCCGCCAAACTTCTGCACATGACCGTATGCAGACAGAGGGCTTTTATTTATTTGTGTTTTTTTTTAAGCTAAAGTGGTGTGTCACTGTTATCGGTTTGGGAATTCCGGACCTGAGTTGGGGATAATATGGATTGTAGAAGCCCCTGGTGATGGGCTCTGTCATAGGCCTGAAGACCTGAAGTCAATGGACCTATCAATCCACCATGCCCATCTGAAGCAACCCAGATATCCTGAGCTATCAGCATCCAAGATCCATCTGTAAGCAGCTGGTTTGTTTGGAACCAGTAGTAAACTACTATTGTTAGCTCTTCTCGACCACAAGAACCCTGGTTCCAGCCTGCCTTTGCACCAGTTTCTGTCGGAACCAAGGAACGTCAAAGGACATGTCCAATAGAGGGCGCTGCACAGCAGTAGTAAACAGTAGTAACAAGATGGTGGAGCATGTGGGCCGTTATTCCAGATGTATAGTCCCCAACTACTGGGGATAAGAAGACGTAGATTAGGTTCTCCAGGCAGACCACTGGGTGTTGTGTGAACGGGAACTTAACCTGGAACTCTGGAGGGTCAAATTACAACTACTTCAGTTTAGACCCAAATTATTATTTGGTCAAAATAGGCCTTGGCACCGAGATGCCGCTCCTTCCGAACAGCTACCTGAGAACTAGACTACAAGTCATATATACATTCAGTGATGTATCGTCGAGAGATCGAGACCACGGTACATCGATTCCACCGTCAGTTCCCTAGTATGCTGCTAGCTAACATGAAAGGCCAGCTCCTGGAGTCCTAGCCAATGGGATGCCTTGCTAGGTTACATCTATCTAAATGTCTCTCACAAATAAAAACAATCTTTCCAATCTTTCAAAAAATATTCTTAACCTTTAGCCTTACCCCTTTAGCCTTTTCCGAGGGTCACCTTGCCTCATGGAACTGTGTAGTGGTTGAAATCGTCCCGTGCAAAATGGGACAACCCTTCAAAAGCCCAATATGTCATCAGAAAGAACACTGCTTCATTAGCAACCAGGCTACTAGCCGTGCTCTGTAGGCAATTAAGCCAGTGGTATCAACAAGATGACCAATCAAACTTTCCCGTTCAACCTTAAATTGTGCAACAGTTGCATTTTGGCCCCTGAGGCCATGAGCCATTTAGCTAGCAGTCTAACATTAGCTAGCTAGCTAGCTGCCGAGACATCAGCATACTACTAGCCACTGTTGTTATGCTCATTATGACTGAGCCACAAGAGGTTCCTCAGAAGTTTCCCATAATCCCACGTAGCCCTATCGCTAACCCTAACCCTCTATCCCAACAAGAACCCCCAACCCTTGGCTTGATGGTGCAGGGAGTAGGCCTCAGGCCTCAGTGGTAGAGGCAAGGGAGATGGGAACGGGATAGGGCTTAAATACAGTGATGATTCTTTTAAAAGTAAGTTAACAAAAACAAATGAGTTCATCGTTCAGTTCCCAGAAATCCTCTTCTCTGAACACCTAGAATGCCCTAGGGGTCCCCCGGCACCTGGAACAGTCTGACCGGTTGCCTAGACTTGAAAAACCCTGGTCAGTGTCTGTGAGGGAAAAGGAAAGACAGTCCATATTGAAAATCCACACCACCGTACTCTTGGGGAGCAATTTCAGGGATGCTCTGGTGGATAATTGGGCCGCTCTGCTGTTGCTAGACCCCGGCTCTGACAGCACACTACACAGAGTCTCAAGTATTTCCACACCTGATGTCTGGAATTACACAGAAAGGTTGCACTCTATTGCAGACAGGCACTCCATCAAAGGACCACCATATGACATCCAGACACTTGACAGAATGAAGACGTCCAGAACTGGTGGTCAAAACAGTAGCCTTGGGGTTTGTGCAACGAAGTGCGTTCAGCTGAAGGCGTTTCCTCACTTCGCCTGCGAACGTTCATGAGCGAGTTACAATAGTGTGTGGACCTCATGCAGATATGTGGGCCGTAGTTAATCCACGTCATGGATCAAGTGTCACATATCATAGACTGTATTCAAAATGACACACTACTATACCGCACACTGTATACTACAGTAGTGTGTACCCCACACTGTATACACCCCCTGTGTTTGGTACACAGTCCAAGTTCTGACCTACAGTGTATATACTAATAGTCACATGACCAGTTACCTCACATTTACCTCAGAGCTGTTATTACTGTATCCACTGTTTAGAGCTAGCTGCTGCTAACGCTGCTCAGTTCACCTGAGATATGGTTAGCCGAGCCGTTAGCTCCCCTCGGCTAAGCACTCTAAAACTGATCCTCTAAAGCGAGTTCATCTTTTATTAATCTTCAGACCTGTATATTTAACTTACTGAGGCTCATTCTGATGAACACACACCCCACTACCATCACTACACCCACATTTACCTCAGAGATGTTATTACTGTATCCACTGTTTAGAGCTAGCTGCTGCTAACGCTGCTCAGTTCACCTGAGGTGAGGTTAGCTTAGCGGTTAGCTCCCCTCGGCTATTTCACTCTAAAACTGATCCTCTAAAGCGAGCTCATCTTTTATTAATCTTCAGACCTGTATATTTAACTTTCTGAGGCTCATTCTGATGAACACACACCCCACTACCATCACTACATCCACAGTTATACTCGGAGTGGGCTGCGTTTAGCTCCCCAGTGTTACCCGCCACCATTTTCTCTGGCTGAAGCAGGCTGAGGGCTGGTGAGGCCGCGGTGCATGATGGGATACAGTCCACCATGAAGATAGCTCCAGCTGTATACTAGAACCTCTGGCAGGAGTAGAACGCCATCTGGGGAGCTTCAGTGGACTACAGATCTTCAGTTTGGTCAGATGCTACATACTATATACTACTGTTAGGCTGATTTAGATGAGTAGTATGTATTACGCTATTTGAAATACAGTCATAATATCCAAATACATATAAAGCACGACTTTGTTATTGGAGTAATAATTGATTTTACTGTTAGGAGTCTTGCCTAGGTGTAGTGTGAACCCCACACTACTTCTACCACACGTATCCCAACCACTGTTTGGTCAGAAGAGCTGTTTATGATCCAAAAACCTAAACCTAACCTGGCCTGAAGATGTGATTCCCAGTGGTGCTGCTGAACAACAACAATCCTTAAATGATAGAGATACTATAACTTTAAGCACTCTCTCCCCATAGTCACCACCGTGTTTGCTCAATGACGCTTCCAGAAGATGCTTTCCAGGTCAGCTGGGTACCGTAACCTGCCATCGCAATAGAGCCAGTGGGTAGACTGAACTAAAGTTGACTGGGAAAAACAATCCTGAGAGACGCATGGCTAACGCTACTTAGCTCTTTCAGTCCTTCTTTACCAAAAAAAAAACAACGACAGGAAAAAAGCACACATGTAGGAAAGCACGAGAACCCTGGGAAGGGGAAGAGGGAAAGGAGACTGCAAGAGAGAGGGTGAAGTAGGAACATTTTGTTCAGAGCAGGAATTTCCTGAAAGTCCGTGTCCTCTCCGTCCACACTGTAGCCCTGCTGACCTGACCATCGCCTCCGTCTCTGCCCAGGACTGAACCCAGGGACCCGCTTCAGATGGCTTCCGCACCTGTGCCACGACCAGCTGCCGCTCTTTCAAGAGCTATTTGATCAGGCTTCCGGATTGGATGCTATCCCCGGACTGGCCGATAAACCGGAGCCAAGCTGGAAGCCAGACTCCAAAAAGAACATGTCTGGAGAACACAGCACTGGGCCTGGTGTCGTGAGGGAGGTCTCTAGGGACGAGAGTAGCTTTGAAGTATGAAAGAGAGAGAGAGAGAGAGAGAGAGAGAGAGAGAGACAGAGAGATGCCACAGAAATGGCCGCACCACAGCAAGAGTTTACGAGAGCTTTTTAACAGGACGTTTACACCTCATTTCCTGCAACGTGGGTCCCTTTCTCCTCAAGAGTCCTGTACCCCCGCACATTGGTGCAAGAATGAGTTTTTGCTGGGTACTCCCAACCCCACCCCTCACACCCCCACGCTCCTAACGTTCTGGCTAATTTAGCCTCCTCTATCACATGATGCTAGCATGCTAGGTGAGTGAGGCTAGCACTTGCTAAGTCATGTGAAGTCGGAGATGTTCAGAGTCCTGAGTCTAGGTTGAACCTCCGAGATGCAGGTCAAGTATTTTTACTTTAGTCATTTTTAGCAGCAAGCTAGCGTCATGCTAAATGGTGTGCACGTACGCTAGCTTGATTTATATGTTATCAAAAAGATTCCTGCGAAAAATCTGGAGGTCCGAACGAGATCCAGGATGACTAGCAAGATGAATAGCCGTCCTAAAACCTGTTTATTCTGAACAAATCAAAAGATTGCGTTGCTTCCACTTGGGGACGTGAAATAACATCTGACATGAGACGTGGGCCTGAACAGCACTGCAGGCTCCCGAAACCTTGATTTAGTGTACGAGTGTGCGTTTACGTGTGTCCCTCTCTAGCATCTGCTCCACTGGAGATTTTCCTTGGAGTTTCAAACAAAAGGAATAACTAAAACTAACTCTGCGTCCAAAAGACATCACTTAATCAGGGCTGGAGTGGGATCTTACACCGGGGACTCGGAGGGGACGTGGGCTGCCAGCACTCTGTCATGTCCAGGATCCTGATCGCCGAAACAGACCCAATACGGAGCGAGTGAATCTTCTAGCCTTCCCCCACCTGATGGGATCTGCAGCCACGCGCTTGCCATGCCAAACTCACTGGCTGCCACCGGAGCCACAGGATCAAAACCAGCGTTGGCGCTTCCAACCTCAGCGCTTGGCAAAGCCCGGAGACTTATGCTTGAAATTACCGCTTGGCGGTTGCTCGGCAAGAGGGACGGTTGCCGCTGCTGTGTTTTATGAGCCATGCTGTAGCTTTTAGAGAGATTACGCTGGTCTTGATTTGCCGGGAGTTTTCGGATTGGTACCGAGGTGGCAATATGTGAATACAAATGCCCATCATGAAAATTTATCCCCTCAGTAGGATGCTCAGGAAGTGCCCATTTAGGTACCCACTTGGGTACAAATACACATTGTCCATTTTATCAGGTCTGTTTAGGTACATACTCTAGTTGTAAGCTAGGGGTCTGCATTCCTGAATCACTCCACGTGACCCCCAGGTCCAAACACATCTTTCAACAATGGACTAACTTGCTAATTAATAAGTAGTCTATGTAAAATGATCATAATTCAAACAAAAATTAGCATTGGTGATTAGCAGGAAACAGCCTGGACAGACTCCCAATCCACACTCCCACCTAGGGGGCAATTTGGCATCTCCAATTCACCAGACTGAATGTCCGATTGCTCTGTAGTTAAGTGGTTGGGTCATCGGATGGGTCAGCAGGACGGTGGCCAAGCCTCCACAGTGCAGGGGGTTTAAAGGCTCCCTGTGGCTCTCAGTCAGAGCAAATGTAGTACCAGCATCAGACCACACAGGATGGGCAGCAGTTCCGCTAAGACAGAGAGTACATACAGATTGTCCCTCACGTCTTCGTCCAGGTATCAAACCCAGGTCATCCTTGTTGTGAGGCAAGAGTGCTACCACCACCATGTCTCCCTGATTAGTGGGAGCCGGTCAAAACTTCTACATGGCAGACAAGAGCTGGATTATGGATTACTGTCCATCTGTTTTTCTTATCACTTGCTAGCCTTTCTTTCAGGACCATCACTGGACACTTGATGGCAAATCATTCTTAGCACTGCAGTGACATTGACATGCTAGTGCATATTAAGGTGTGCTGCATTGGTGCAAATGTCCACTCATTGTCCACTCTGTTAGGCCCAAGGGAATCGCTGGTCCACCTTGTAGATGTCAAGTCAGAGAGAGTAGCCCATCTGTCACTGGAGAGTTGGTGTCAGTCGCCCTCCAGTCCATCCCCACGGGGGATGTGGTACTCTAGGACCTGGATTGGGAACCTAGGCTTCAGTCCTTCATTAGAGGTCAGTTTCTGGACAGAGGACACCTCTGGTTGTAAATTCTTGGTTGGCAGATTTTCAACCAAGCAAGCGACTCCGAAAGCCATGCAATTTGCAACTCAAGATATGAGTTCCAACTTGCAAACATATGAAGGAATGGTCACCTGGTCGGAAACTCTGACAGGAGTTCCACCAGAGTCTGTGGACATAAACAACCCAACGTCAAAACACACTATTAAGGGAGGTCCTCTTACAATGCTCATCAAACTCCATTTTTTGGCCTACCGACGTAACTTTGCCACAGGCATCCGAGTTGAAGCATGTAAAAGTGTTTATACCAGCCGGGAACGTGAGAGGATTCCAGCCAGGAGTGGCTGTGTGGGCAAATAACTGACATACGAGAAGGATTAGAGCGGTGTTGGTCCGGGATGATTAGAGTGCAGCTCCTGTCTGAGTCTCGGGGCATTTTGGTGCTTTCCCTGCATCAACACACCCACTTCAGCTCAGTAAGGGGCTGTCAGGGTGCCGATTAGTTGGATCAGCTGTTCTGGGAACAAAGAACACGCAAACATTTGCAGGGCAGGACGGTTGTCCAGGAAGAGGGTTGGGAAAAAGAGCCTGGTGTCCGGTGAAAGATGGGAAACAGTCTCCAAAAGAGACAGAAGGCAGTTCCAGAAATGCAAAAACACTGCACATGGTCATACGACACCCAAAGCTGCCCACGTGACCTGGCTGCTTCCCATTTCAGCGATGCGAGTGGGGACGATTAGCGCTGATAAAGGGCTAACATGTTCTTTACCTCCGAAATAATCTGAAATAGAGCCCCATCATTCACCAGTGGGTCCTTCAGAATTTGAATAATCACATCCGATTATTTTCCTTGGGAGCCATCTTGACAGATGTATGGTGTTCAAACGGAACTCTGGACAAGCTATTCCTGATACGGAGATACGAAGGACGTCTTTCTGCGGCAGTTTGGACCAGGAGGCTTACCGTTAGTCCGCATTACATAAGAGATGGTGTGTGAAGGACCAACAAACACAGCTGTGTCCACTGCAGCCTAGCCATGTGGAGGCCAGAAGCCCAGAGGATCTCCCAAAACATGAACTCCAAACCAAAAACGAAGGGAAGGCTCTGATGTAGGCTTCAAAGGCGACGCAAACCCCGAAGGCTAAAGTGAGGGCTCTCTCAGCGAGCGCAGGCAAAACACTCATACGGTACAACGTAGTATCTGATGTCAGGAAATACATAACCGTATCTACAGCTGGCATGGCGATAGCCTTGCGTAAGCAGACCGCGAGACTCCCTTTATGGCTCCAACAGCAATGATGTGTGGAAGGAAGGAAGAGCTGATACGTTGATTTTTTCTGGCCAAGTCAATGCACATAATCCTCTCCGAGGAGCTGGCTCTCCTGGAGGACATGGGGGAAAAAGTGATAAAGGCCTTGCCTATGCGTGCGCTGATAAAGGAAACAGGCCTCGGATGTTGTTCTGTGAGACTGGAGGCTTTCAGATCCAGGCCTTGCATCACAGTTCTGGACTGCCTGCAGCCATGCATTGGCTGAAGCACCATTAAGACGAAACCCTAGGAGGATTCTGGGATTGTGCGGATACCGTCTGGGGAAAAAAAAAGGGGGGCGGGGGGGGGGTGGGGGGGCCCAGAATCAGTTTTGGCGCTCACCCTTTGGCCTCATATTGCACCAAAACTGATCTGCGGGGACATCTTCCTGGAAGACAATATGGCAGCACCGCTTCTAGCGGTCACTGATGGGATACTTGAGCGCTTGGCAGCTGCTTTGCCCGTGGGGATAGCGGTCACTGCCATATTTCTGCGCAGAAGTGGCGCCAGGATGCAATTTTGTCGGCGCCATAGTTGGGTCAGGCATGCAGTTCTGCCAGTATCAGCCAGGGCCATCAGGGCCAGAGGCGGCCCACATTCTCAGACTGCCTAGGTAACGTTGTTTTCCAGGAAGTCATTAGTTATGCAGTTCAAGGACAGTTTGGACAACAACAAAATGGAGAACGGTTAGAATACAAATACACTAAATTGAATCTCTTAATGAACCACCGCACGCAGACTCACTCGTCCATGTCTTTATGGCAGCTTGCTCTGTGGCACTGGTGTGTGCGGTCATGCTTCAGATACAGGAAATGGCCGTCCCAAAACTGCCCCACAAAAGTTGGGAAGATGGAACGGTCCTAGAGTCTCTGTCTGGTGAAGCTGAAGCGTTAAGAGTTCCTCTCACGGAAACTAAGAGGCGGAGCCCCAACTCCTGAAACACCAACCCAACACCATAATCCCCCACTCCACCAAACTTTACATTCGACACAGTGCAGTCAAAGTACCAGTCCAAAGTAGACGTGCCATAACTTTTGCACAGGCCACATAGTCTAGAAGATTGCTCCTTGTAAAGAACGGGGCCTTCCTCACTTACAAACACTCGCATATACAACGACAGCCTTTCCTTCCGATCCCTTCTCTAGGCTGTTCCTCTCTTTTTTTTTTTTCCCTTTCGGCCCCTAAAGGAAGTGAAAAGAGTGTTTTTGGCAGTGAATGTGTTTGGGTCGGGACAGGCCCAGCTCTGTAGCCAACAAACGGCCCATAAATCTCTCCGCGATAAATCACAGCAGAGCTGACTCCGGAGCCAAGGCCTGGCCTGAGCTCTTCCAACGAGAGATCTGGACGCCCCAGATTTATGTTCCCATCAGTTTAATAGCCTCACCAGCTGTCAGTGGAAGGTAAGGCAGTATAGTCCTAGGCAGCCGCAGCGTATGAGAGTGGGCCCCGCGAGTCCCAACGCTACATGCATGTAATGAAGATAACAAACACGCGGTCTAGTACGGTTACGCTACATCAGCCTGTGTGTGATTACGAGTCCCTCGCTGTGGATGAGGTGTGCGTGTGCATTGCTGGCATGACGGCTCCCCCTACGCCCTTCTTATCCCGTCCCTCCCTCATTTCCCCCCCCCGTCCCCCGAGGTAAAAGGTGTATGCATGTGGGA
>JAMWET010005145.1:0-15820 GCA_024036415.1 Prochilodus magdalenae
AGAGGAACGGGAAGACTGGAAGTGTGACAGTTAATTCTGATCTTTTACTGATGTGTGTTTCTACAGGCTGCAACTCTGGAGAACAGAAGAAACAACTACATGGATATCCAACTCGCACATTACAGGGAGGGTCAGTACTAGCTTGCCCTGCTAACTGCACCTGACCCTACAGAACCGACACCTGAGAAGTTAAAGATGTGAAGAAAGAAAAACAGAAACAGCCAGTAGATGTGGAAAGACGATAATCCAGTGCAGAGTGGTCAGTACGGGAAACAGCGTTCAAGGCTGTGTTAAAGGATCATCTACTCCGGGAAAATCTCTTCCTAATCATATCACACCTGACTGACTGAAGAGGATGGATTGGAGATTATGAGTGTACACGTTAAACGGTTCTCACATCTTGAAACAATAGGACTCTACTTCTAGACTGGTAAAACACTTTCCGTTTCTATTCTGTTTCTTATTCTACATTTAAAACTTTTTTTTTTTGCATAAAAAATTTTTCAGTTTAACAGCAGCATTAGTCTCACCATCTTTCATCCCATTTGCTAATAATAATAAACACTAGTACACGTGATGAGCCATTCATTATGACCATGTACAGATGAAGAGAAGAACCTTGATTATCTTGTAACAATGGCGCATGTCTAGAATGTATTAGATGGTGAGCAAACAGCTGGTTCACCTGCTCCTGTGGTGAGTACCTCCTGACAGCGGCCCAAGAAAGGGCAAACCACCAATCAGTGACAGGCTGTTGGCCATTCAATGTGCAACAATGAGTGAGGGCAGCAGAATCTATTCCAGGTGCTTTGACCCAACAGAAGTACTCCCACGGCATCACACCTCTGAATACAGGGCCACATCACCACTGCTAACTACCAAAAGTGCCCACATTATAGAGACCGGATCTTGAAGCATTGGGAAAAGGTCATTTAGTCCAGTGAAGCCTATTTCATTTTACATCCCATAGACGACTTGGTAGACTGTAGGAACATTTCACTGGAGAGGTGTAGCACAATGATACACGGTGGAGAAAAGGCAAGTCGGTGTAGGAGTAATGAAGCTCCGGGCAGTGAAATGCAGAGTCCAGGCATTCATCAGTTTGGCTTGTGCCACCTACCTATAACATTGTCACAGACCAGCTACCTCCTTCAGTCCAACGGTGTTTCCCAGTGGCCTCTATCAGCAGTACACTGCATCCTGCTGTACTTCACATGTTGTTTAGGAATGGATTGAGGAACATGAGGAAGAGATGTAGGTGTTGCCCTGGCTTCCAAATTCCCAAGACTTGCTGGAATTTGCTGTGGGTTACCACAGGGCACCTTCAGAGGTCTTTGGGAGGTTGGAGCTTTTTTGGTGGCAAACAGAGGAGCAACTGCATGTTAGGCTGGTGATCACAATGTTTTGGTTCATTGGGGGAAAATCCAGCAGATAAATGCATTGGGACACAGTTTCAGGAATATCAGGGGACACTTGTGCGCATGTTGAGTTTACCAAGTTGTTGAGCATTGCTTAGAAATGTCCAGACTTTGGAGATATTTAATAGCTTGTGAGTAATTCTTTATTATCCCAATGCAATATTTATCCTTTGAATATCCAGCTGGACGTGATGTTATGTACTTATTACACATGTTCCTTTCTTCTTCCTATTTGTTTACATGATATAAAGGTCTGAAAATCAGTGTTTCTACACTTCATTGATATGGTTTTTGCACCTGCAGGAGTCCCAACTATAAAATCTACAGCAGTGGTCAATGTGCACACCAGCCCACCCACTTCTATTACAAATTCCTCTCAAATATCTGAGAGTAAGTACAGCATGGTGACTGAATATTCCGTCATGTAGAAATGAACACGGGTGATTATACATCTACATGTACTCCACTCGTTTCTAATTTCTTTCTTGATAGATAACTCTCCGCGCGTATATGTCTTCATCTGTATTCCTGTTTCTCTTCTCCTGATGGGACTCGGGGGAATCATCTATTGGAGATGCAGAGGTACACACATCATGAGCACATGTTCACACTCTTGTAAGGCATGTACCTGTATTTCACACTGTCTGGTTTCATTCTACAGGACGTAGACGAGGACAGACGGAGAGCCAAGAGCAAAGAAGGACAAAGAGAGAGGAGAAATCACAGGTGAGGTTATATATATCTTCATATCATTCCTCATAACATTCAGTCTTATTCCGTCATATCCCATCATATTAGCCCTTCCAGCAGGACTGCTCTGCTGGCCACGCTGTTCTGCTCCCAGACCGGGAAACGTTAGGCAGCAAAATGATTGAATTTCTTGATTTTTTTTTGATTGATGTAATGCTGTAAAAGACTGTTTGGGTAAGAAAGTTTAGGTACATGAAGATGTTCATCTACGTCATGTAATTAAACATGCATGAAACAGGCATGTGATTAAACAAGCTTGTTTTCCAGTTATAATAGTTTATTCCTTATGTAATTACACATGTGTATATGTGTAATTACATAAGAGAGAATATGCTTTTATAGTAATGAGGATGCAGATGTGTAATTACAGGATCATTATAAACTAAAGTGTGTATTTAATGTATTTATATAAAATAAGCTACTGTAATCTAAACGTTACATTGCATACATTACCAGTAGTTACATTGTCATTACTGTGTAACTACATGGTAATCAGCTGAGTTTTCTTCTGGTTCAGTTCACTAAGGCTCAGGCACATGTATGCTTATCCTGTTCCTGTTGGGGAAGAAGCTGCTGCTGGTAGTTTAAGTTAAATTCTGAGTTTGTAAAGATTCATATTCATGATCCCTCTACAGGATGGCGTGACGTACTGTACTACAGTCCACAACAGAACACCCAGAGGAGATGAAGTGATGTACTCTGCTGTAGTCCACAGTAGAACACCTGGAACTCCACCTACAGTTATTGACGTTGAAGAAAAGACTGAATATGCCACCATCCAATTAAACAAATAAAACAACTCACCACTATAGAATGTAGTTATGTTTTGTTTTATGCTTTTTTAATTTTCTGTTGCTTGGCTTTTTTAAATACAAATATATAAACATGCAAAATATCTGCTAAATGTTAACTGATTTGTGATTTTTCACCCACTCATTTTATTGAATAAACTAATTTGCTCATAATATGAATTACATTGGCATAATAGGAATTACTCACACAATGCAAACCACAAGCAAAGAGTCAGATTTTCCATACATCCAATATCTGCCAAGTTTTAGTCTCTAGGAGGTAAATAACATGCAGATTAAGGAAAGAAATTTAGAGTAACAGTAGAGGTAGCGGTTGGTGTAGCTCAGTGGATAATACCACTACCCACCAGGGAGCCACCACCACATGTGGGATACTGGGGTCTAAATCCCGGGCTGGGTTACTATGCTGTGCTACACCAATAAGAGTCCTTGGGCAGGACTCCTAACACTACATTACCCTACCTGTAACATGAGAACCCTTGTAATTCACTCTGGATAAGAGCATCAGCTAAATGCTGTAAATATAAAGAAGCCTAACTGTCCTTCGCCCAGCCACCAGACCCAGGGGAACACAAGGAAGATGATGACTGGAGTGATAGACCAGACTGGGTCTGATGTTATGGCTGAGTTACTAAGTACAAGAATATAACACACTTAAACCCAGAACTCCAGTCCTGCCACAGTCGAGCCTATGAACTAGACTTCCCATAAATCACTTCCCCATGATGCCAGCATTTCATGTCCATCAGTCCCCAATCATGAACTGCCTTCCTGTTCGTCATCACCTGAATACTAATCACCTCCACCCGTTTGTATAAATATTTCTTTTCCTATTCTGTATTTTCCAAAGTCTTGCCAACTCCCATTACATACTGAGCATTCCAGCCTGATTCAAGCAGCTGAATCTTCAGGTTTATGGAAGCTAACGGTCATACCCAGCAGTGCCTAAAATCTTACTGGGCTACAGGGAATTCTCCTCGGAATTGTGCCGGGGAAGGCTTCCATCAAATCTGGCCCAACTGCACAATTTCTTGATGAAAGAGCATCTGAACATTAATGTGGCCCACATCCAGAAACTTGTCCAGTCTGTGCCAAATCCAGTCCCAGCTGTTATTCGTGCTCCTGGAGGTGTTACATGTTATTAGGTACACTTCAGTCACAGGGGAATTTGTGAAGTTTTTCACCCTGAGTTTATAATAGGCCTTTACTTTAGAAATTACAGAGAAAGAGAGAGAGAGAGAGAGAGAGAGAGAGAGAGAGAGAGAGAGAGTCTTAATATTAATATAACAATCTAAAAAGAGAGGCAAGATTCACAACCATGAGATCACATCCCATTACCATAAACCAGAACAGGTTCTGAGGGAACCGTTAGCGAAACCACAGAAGCCTAGTGTAAAGACAGACTGATTTAACAGTCAGCTGTATCTCTCCATACTGGGGACACAAACAGACATAAACCAGAGAAGAGGTACAGCTGACTTCACATACCACATAATGAACCGCTAAGCAGTACAGAAGAGCAACAGAGCGGAAGAGCTATCAGTAGAAGGAACTCCTGGGTGAGATAGTCCAAGGTAAACAGCCATCAAAGCAAACAACAAAAATCAGAAAGCTAAAGACTGATAGCTCTATACAGGACAATATACTGTATGAGCTCCCTGTGCTCACTTCCCTGTGCCATGAAACGGTACACATGAAAAGAGGAAGCTGTAGGTGCAGTCATGACTCAGAGACTACCATGCAACTTTGCGGTTGTTGCAGTTCCCAAGAAGAGTTCCAGCCGAGCATTTGTTCACCACACATGTGAGTACAGATAGGTCACTGACAGGTCGAATGAATCTTCTGTAGAAACTCTCAAACCCCAAAAACATTGTACCTGTTTCCACATGATGGGAATCGTCCATTTCAGTCTCACCTTAATAATAGTGGGATCCATGGCTATTCCTGATCGGGAACCCTAGACAGGAACGCTTCTCTATCTTGATATATATATGAGGACATATTGGTTGACCATGTCCCGAAGCACATCCCAGCAGAAAGAGAGAGTCCACTGAAGCTATTCTCATATACTGTCTATGTACCTGGTATGGTAAATGTACATCATTAGTGTTATTAAATATAAACTTTAATAGTACTGAAGTGTAGTATTTTGAGAAAACTCTTAGATTAAGTTTGAGATCAAAGAACTTGGCTTGACCACGCAGAGCTTAAAGTCAGATGAGCTTTCTTTCACAATCAGGTAGTCCAGTACAGCAACAGAACACGACCAAACATAACAGAGGGAGCAAAGGTCAGAACCAGGAGAATCAGGCAACCAAAATATAGGGAGCAGACAAAAAGAGGAGTCAGGAGAATGGAAGGAGGTTAAAAGCCAGAGAGCTGAGCAAACGAATAACCAGAACAAGGTATAAGGGAAAAGAGGAAGTCAAAGGCAAAGAAGAAGTTAAAGCCAGATGAGAGGTGAGGGGGTTAATAAACAGACTGGGTGATGAGCAGCAGGTGGAAAAAATCAGTCTGCAGGTGAACTAGACCGTGAGTGATTGGTTGACTGGAGACATGTGAGTGTGATGAGGCACTCTGGGAAGTGGAGTTCGGGACATTGGTGGTGTCAGGGAAACCAGGAAGCCTGACCATGAATATATCCAACACACCATGATCCAACTTTTATTAGCAAGCCCTTGCAGAGTTGTAGGGGGGTGTTAAAGCAGGAATCTACTAAATTGTGCAGGGCAGGGTGCCTCCAGGACCAGAAACACTGGGTAAGACAATCCGAAGTTCATCACAAAGTACTCACTGTGGCCACTAGAGGGCATTTCTTCTTTACTGCAATGTGGTTTAACCTTAATGTTGATGATGACTATCATTGCTCATGGCTCAGGCTGGATAAAGGATTCCAGTAGAGGAAGGAAACTCCCAGTGGACCCTGTGGGACTATAAGTAAGATGGCTGCTCAGTGTAAGCAACAGAAGCACACATTCAATCAAGGATGAAGGCAAACCAGCTACTACACAAAGAGAAAAGCTGGAGAGAGATGAGAGATCACTGCTGGATAAAACAGAACAATGTGTTGGATGTTGTAATAGTGGGTCCTGCATCAGTCCTGCATCAGACATGCATAAACCGGATTAAGCCATTATGGAATTCTAGTCTAGTCCTAGTCTGTGCTGCCAGGATGGCCACAAAGTGTTAATAGGGTCTGTTTATTTGGTTCTTGTGCTGGCTGTTTCCAGAGAAGTCAGTGTTGTCATGGCTCAGAAAACATTGTGTCATCATGTGCGGTTTGTGATTCTGAAGAAGCGACTGATAAAGTGTTAAAGAGACAGAAGAGTTCCGGTCTAGCTGGTTTAAACACAGCTCCTGTGAGCTGCACGGACATTAGAGTGGGTTACACTCCAGTGAAGAGCTGCTGGGAGAGTTGGGTACTCAGTGTGGGTATACAAGGTGAGTGTAGTGCTGGGTGTGGAGCGGTCAGTGTGCTGTGGACTCAGTGTTGGTGTACTAGTGACCATGTTGCTGACTGTTTATCTTCTCTTTATTGGGCTTCATGTCTCTGAAGGTGGGTGTCTTTGTTTATAAATAATATTTGATACTTTATTACTACTGAAAAGTGTTAATCGTCCAAACTTGTGGCCTCATGTCAAACCCTTGAATTACAATAGAATACAAGTAGTATAGAGTTAATCTGATCTTACTGATGTGTGTTTCTACAGGCTGCACTCTGGAGAACAGAGAACAACTACTGACCATCACAGCACATACAGGAGGGTCAGTACTGCTGCCCTGCTACTGCACTGACCTACAGACCAAACCTGAGAAGTTAAAATGGAAGAGGCCGGTTGAAAAAAAATGGGTAGAGATCCAGATCAAGAGTGGTCAGTACAGAAACAGAGTTCAGCTGGTTAATGATCACTCTCCAGGAAACCTCTCTCTACTCATATCACACCTGACTGAAGAGGATGGAGGAGATTACCTGTGTGCTGTTAAAGGTTCACATATCAACATCAGACTCACTCTAAAAGGTAAAACACTCTCAGGTTATAATCATACTCCATTTCATATTTCCACCTCATCACCTCATCACCGTTTACTTACAGACATATGCTCTAGTTTAAACGTCTCACTGAAAATGAAGGTATTTTAGATTTTCTAAGTGTTAAAGTTAGGTTTAGGTGTAGGAGTAGGTTTAGGGTTTAAGCCAAGGTTAGGGTTAGGTTTAGGAGTAGGTGTAGGTTTAGTGTTGAGGTTAAGGTTAGGGTTAGGTTTAGGAGTAGGTGTAGGTTTAGTGTTGAGGTTAAGGTTAGGTTTAGGAGGTAGGTGTAGGTTTAGTGTTGAGGTTAAGGTTAGGTTTAGGAGGTAGGTGTAGGTTTAGTGTTGAGGTTAAGGTTAACATTAGATTTAGGAGTAGGTGTAGGTTTAGTGTTTAAACCAAGGTTAAGGTTAGGTGTAGGAGGTGTGTATACGTCTAGTATAGGTTTAGTGTTTGTATATTTATTAATTGTTACAGAATAAAATCATACTGATTTATTTCCATCTAATTTGTAAAAATGTGACGTTTAAAGACATTTCCAGGATGTTAATATGATTATTCCTTCAGTGTGTGTTATTACTTTGGATATTGATTTATTAATATCAATAAATCACTGCTGTCAGAGAAAAATAAGGACTTTACAGGATACGCTGAAGAGTAGTGGAGATATGAGGTTCAGACAGCAGCGAAATACTAAAATTATTAATGTTCTTTAATAAAGATTTACTACACTGTACTTATTAATACCATAAATAAACAACAATACAACAACACAGTGATGTCACATACTTAACCCTAACCCTAACACTCATAATATCACACAGAGAGTAAACAATCTGATCTTACTGATGTGTGATTCTACAGTCTGCACTCTGGAGAACAGTGAACGACTACTGACCATCACAGCACCTACAGGAGGGTCAGTACTGCTGCCCTGCTCCTGCACTGACCTACAGACCACACCTGAGAACTTCACCTGGAAAAAACGAAAAAACGAAAAACGAAACAGGAACACACAGACATGGGAAGAGATATCCAGGGAGAGTGGCCAGTACAGAAACAGAGTTCAGCTGTTTAATGATCACTCTCCAGGAAATCTCTCTCTACTCATATCACACCTGACTAATAAGGATGCAGGAGGGTACCAGTGTGGTGTTAAAGGTTCACTCATGATCATCAGACTGACTATAGAAGGTAAAACTCAGTTTCTGTTCTTACTGTATATCAGATCTTATTACTGATCGTTACTGTACAGAGAAGCAGCTCTATGGAGTGTTTAAGAGCTTCACCCTCATCACTGTTCATATACAGTCATGTGTAAAAGTCTGTACAGCCCAGTAAAATGAGGTGATGATGTTCTAAGTGAAACTAAGTTAACAGATACTCTAAAGAGAACATGCTCAGAGCTGATCATATCGGGGAATATAAAGTTCTGCTACATTTTATATTTTATGTTTTATTGATTTCTAAAATGATCAGAGGAGCAGAACGATGCTGTAGTGTTAGTGTGTACTGTGTAGATGTGTTAACTTCGCTCCTGATGATCAGTAAGATCTGTGGTTAGACTTGGTGAACTGCAGTTACATTAATGAATGTTATTTCTAGCAGTTGATTAAAGTAACGCCCGAGATCTAAAAGTAAAGCTAGTAAATTTATGGAGGTTTAATGGTAAGTAAAGGTTAATCATTGCAGTGATCCGGCCGTTTTGGTTGATAAAAACTAAATATCGATCGTCCATATCACCGTGGAGACCCATTAGAAGAGGATCTGATAGCATCTGGGTTTTCTCCTACCAGTTGGGACCGGTCCCCTCCCATAAAGTCATAAACCTCTCCAAGGACAGACCACTGACACAGAAAACAGATCATTACGAGCAGAAGTGGCCATCATCTGCGCTTACTGATGGATGTCAGTTAGGGACAGGCCTCTCTGTACCTCACCATCTGCATGCTGTAGGCAACTTACAAACTCAGCAGTGTGTCAACTCTGGACTTCCCCAAGCTCCTGGAAACAGACCAGGATCCATTTTAGAACTATCATTTGAATATGTTCCTCTTCTGTCTCTCTCTTTACATGTTTGGATTCTTAAACTATGATCTAGTTACTTAATCAACATTAGTTTTTCTTCAAGCTTCACCTTTTTATAAGTAGTTTAGAACGTCACATGTGTAGTTATATTTATTGGACATGGATCATCATGGATCATATTTTGAATCATGAATTGTAATTCACTTTATCCTCTGTTTGTCTTACTGATTGCTTTATTCCAATGTAAGCTTCTTAGCAGTAGGATTGTTAAAGGGTAATCAGTGATTGAAAGCCTAATGCAACGTGGGTATACTTATTAACCTGCCAAGATCAAAGGACTAGGCGCGACGCTAGCAGAGCTAAAAGACAAGTGAGCTTTATTGTACAAACCAGAGACTTTACACCCCAGCATAAACCGAGTCAACAATGCAAAAAGACAATACCTGGTCATGAGTCGAGGCAGTTGAGAAAGCAGACTGAACCAGAGGAGAAAGCCAAGCGAAGTCAAAGGAAAAGAAATAGAGTCAAATACCAGAGAAGCTAACAACAGGCAAACTAATCCAAAGGGAGAAAACGAAAGGAGAGGTCAAAGGGAGAACAAGGTCAAATCCAGAGATCAAAGATGTAGTAAGTAGAGGCTCAGAGTTGCAAACAGGAGTTTGGCAAAACTTTGCAAAGTGTGAGTGTTTGTGTGTGGCTTAAATACAGGAAGTAAGTGATTGCTGAGGGCTGCAGCTAAAACTCAGGTGACCTAGAGCATATCTGATTGGATGGTTGGATGCATGTGGGTATGACATCATCGGACTGTGCATTCTGGGAAGTGGAGTCCGCTGACGTAACATAACCTCAGCATATATAGAATGTATAAGGTTTGAGATTAATTTCATTCTACTCTGTCTATATTTTTTCACGTGACCAGAGGCCACCCAACTCAATGCGAAGGAAAGCTGCACGCCGGCCCAATTCACTAGGAAGACGGCAGACCAAGCCAAGGCCCAGCCAGCGGTACCAACCAATCGCATGGGTCAACGGAATACCACCTCCCCAACCAGGCCTGTCTGCACAACAAAGTTCCAAGGTGACACCAAAAATGCACAGTGGTCCAGTCCTCGGTGCTGTGTTTATCGATACTGAGCTTTTGATAAAATTATCTTGGATTAATAGGTGCACTCAGATTTACACTTCAGCTCTGCTCATTTTCCACAAAACAGCTTCCTCTGAGTTTCAGCATACACATGTAGACTTTCTGTAGGTGAATGTGATAATTCCAGATTTCCCATTATGCATATCTCAACCCCATTTATTATTTAATGTTTATGTAACTTGTTGTTTTAATGTGCTGTAAATTATTAATCATAAAATAATTGATTAATTAATTAATAGGTTAATTAATTATACCCTTATCACACTACATCATTAACCAGATCACAGCAATAAACAAGAACATAACCAAAACAGATAAGACAGAGCTAAAACCAGAACCAAGACCACACCAGAGAAAGCAAACCAACCAGAGACTAAACCAATGGTAGAGACAGAAAGACAAGAACCAAAATACAGGCATGATCATAAACGGTAATGACACAGGCAACTGAACCGGGTTAGAAGATTCTTGTACAGACGTTATTGCTTAAACATTAAAGGTGTAACAAGAAATTCTGCACAAGAAACTGACTTCATTTCTACTTTCAACAGACATCACCTGTATCCAGTCTGGTCCAGTCAAACACAGAGCAGTTCCCAGATCAGCTCTTAACTTCCATCTAGTGCTAGAGGCTCTGGTGCTTGCGAGACAAAAATGGTCTCCCTTTGCGAATGTCTCTCTGAAGCAGTAGGCTGAGTTATACAGATGATGAGTGGTATTAATCTAATTAGCTCCCATGTGCTGTGCTGTGGTGGTTGGTGCAGCTCAGCGGATAACACCACTACCCGCGAAGTAGCCACCACCACACGTGGGAGACTGGGGTTCGAATCCCGGGCTGGGTGACTATGCTGTGCTACACCAATAAGAGTCCTTGGGCAAGACTCATAACACCTACATTGGCTTGTGCTTGTAATATTATTACCCTTGTAAGTCGCTCTGGATAAGAGCGTCAGCTAAATGCTGTTAATGTAAATGTTGGAAGGGGAGCAGGATCTGACTGCCTTGTTAAATTATATAATTTCTGATCCAGGCAGCCCACAGGTTCTGATGGAGCTTTCACATTCCACAGCTGGTGGGCTGCTAAACTCCCCTGATACCTAAACGTTTGAACGCAGTAACTGACAAAGCAAGTGTCTTTGGTTGTGGTTGATATCGGTAGCTGCTGGAGAAGACACTAACGTTAATCATATCTGGGTTGAATCCATCTTTTTAATCTTGCTTAAAGTCTTAGAGATGTGAGATATGATGGATGATGTGATGTGTATCTTGTTGCAGAACCTCCACAGTCTCTGCCCTTCATCCCCTTTGCCTTGGTGACTGTGATCCTCCTGCACATTATAGTAGCTGTGGTCTATTATACCAGCAGAACCAAAGGTACAATCTACACCCTCATAATATAATCATACTAATTTTATTGTGTGAGGTCATTTATTGAGTATTTGTCTGTTTCTATCAGGTCCTGCCAGAGTTCACTACAGCACTGCTGATGGAGATGGAGTGGTCAGTGTGGAGTAGTGCGGGTCTGTAGAAGTTCAGAATCACAGATGTTATTCACAAAGGGAAAGATGTGCATTCTGATTATTGAGCTGTACTGCTAATACTACTGCCATGAAGTACATAAGGTAAATGTGTTTGGACTATTATAATCTAGAGAGGGACTTTCTCCCTGGGGCTCAGAGGTTTCCTGGGCTGGCCAACTTGGGAATACTTCCACCACAGCTACAAGGCCTACTAGGCTGACTGGGAGCTTCCTATACAACTAAAGACTCTCTTTACCTGCTACTAGCCTAACTGGCCCGGGTGGTTGAGCTACGCAAAGCTGCAGCTCTGAAGTAGGCTGGGCATGTTAATTGAGCTACGCTAAGCTGCAGTTACAAGATCAGGTACTTGATCAACCCTACACTGCAGTAATGAGGACGTCTGAGACAGCCAACTGTGTGAAGCTACGATTCCTTCCAGACTGAGAGAGGCCTTCCCTGCAGATAAGGACTTTTCTGAACCAGAATTGACTGTAATTGACTGTAATTGACTGTACATTGTGGTCTAAGGAGATCCCTCTCACCCACACCAGCAGAGGAGCTGTAGGTTTGTATGTGTTGTGGGTTGTTTATTGTTGATGCAGTGTGTGCAGTGTGTTGATTGTAAACTACCACTGAGCACCGATAGATAAAAGTGATGATGTAGATGATTATTGAAGTTTGAAGCCAAACTCTATAAAAATGGAAAATACAGGAAATCATGTGTTTATGTTCTCGCCTTACTGACCTTCGAGACACATACTGTCATAACTGAGAATGCTCAAACTCAGAATTATGAATAAGATCAAATGTTTAGACAGATGAAATCAGCCCACTGAATTGCTCTTATTATGTCAGGTCCTGTCAGGACATGCAGCAGTGGCTCCTCTTTGCACTTCCATACTAGCAGTGTATTGGTAATACATAAACTCATGTAGTGACCCAGTGTAATAATGTGGGAATGTGTTAGATGGCGCTGCATGAGAATGATGGGGCTATAAATACCTGCGGGTGTGAGGGACGGGATCCATAGATTGGGAAGAGGTGCTACAGTGCAGGGAATGTCTCATTCCATGTGTGGAAAACGCTCCAGAGTAGATGTTAATGATTGGCTAAAAGGAGGGACTGTATTTGGGCGTGGCCAAAGACCATAGTGTGAAGGAAGTAGCTGAATCTGCAGGTGTATAGAAGCATATGGTCATACGGGCCGGACCAGCAGTGGCTAAAATTCCCAGTCTACAGGGAATTCTCCTTGGAATTGTGCCAGAGTAAGGTAATAACCAAATCTCGCAACCAATGCACGGTTCTTTGATGCAAGAGTGTCTCAGCATTGACGTGGTCTACATACAGAAACTTGCCAGTACATGCCAAGTCCAATCACAGCTGTTATTCGTGCTTTTGGAAGTTTCCATGGTATTAGGTATATTTCAGTCACAGACAGATATTTTTAATACACAGTCCCTGCAGATCGTCCAGGGTTTGAGGTCTCTCCTCTTTTCTCAATAGTGTTCAGGTCAGCGGAAGGTCAAAGGTCATGTCAAAATTTTTGTTCTGGGAAATTATCATGCTCCCGGGTTTCCCCTCTGTCTCTGATCTCCCGAAATCTTACTTCTCAGAATCCAACACTTAATGATGTCATGTCTACCATCGTCCAATCACGTTCCATGTTCCTGTTTGTCATCCCCTGTGTACTGATTACACACACCTGCTCATTTACTCTACTTGTCTATGAGCCCCTGGTCCACTCACACACATTGTGAAGTATGGCCACTCTGTGACTGACTGAGCGCTCTATCCCTGTGATGCCTAACCGCTGCTCTGATCTCGACCCTGTTTGATTTGTGGTTTACCCGTTTCTGCTGATCCCTCTGGTGTTGTTAGCTGTTTGGGTTTATTTTGACTTTGGCTGCTCCCTTTGGAATGTTTTCCCGGATTCTCTTGTTAAGCTACACTGCTCACTTTCTAATAAACCCTTGCTCTGCTTTTACCTCAGCCTGCGTCAATCCCAGTTTGTTAAACCTTACACAGGTATGTCCTGTATAACAATGCTTATGAACACTGGCAGCATAAGACTGTCTCTCTCCAGTGTGGTAGAGGAAGAAGGACAGAGAGATAAAGAGAACGAGTGGGAGTCTAATAAAGGGTTAAATATGTATTTGGTTTGTGGTGCATGTGTAAGTAAAGCCCTCTGTCAGTCATCCTGATCTTTACCAGGTCTCCAGTTAGTGTGCAGCCCCCAACCGCACTAGATACTATTATAGCTACCAATAAATAGAGACGTAGACCACATAGGTGTTTCACAACCATGACATCACACCCTCAGTACTCCAGAAAGAACAACCGGCTAAACCACAGAGAGAAGAACTGAGTTTAAATATAAACACACGACACAGAAAAGCACATGAGGGCCGGTTTTACTCCTCACATATCCAACCAGCAAACACTCAGAACTGCTTTAACACAGTTTCATGAAGATTCATGAACACAGAACACACCAACAAATCAGCACCACACTGCTGAGAAACACCTACAGATCCATATATAAAGGGTATAGTATGATTATAAAAGTTATTAATGCACTATAACATAGATACATCTCTACAATACATACAGAACATACATACATATGTGAAGCGCAGGGCTCAGGCTGGATCATGGAGGGCCAGGTAGGATGAAGGATGAAGTTTAATGTTCTTTAATAAGGATTTACTTCACTTCTGATTTATAGCATTAATAACAATAATACAACACAAGGCAGTGATGTCACATAACCACATTGTTAGGTTTGCGTACGACACTGCAGTAGTGGTACGATGTAGCAACAATGATGACTTAGCCTACAGAGAGGAGGTGAAGCAACTTATTGCCTGGTGTGAGAGTAACAACCTGTCACTGAACGTCGACAAGACAAAAGAACTGACCGTCGACTTCAAGAGGAAGCACACAGTGCACACTCCACTCACCATCCACAGCAACACTGTGGAGTCTATGAAGAGCACCAAGTTTCTGCGGGTGCACATTGCTGACGACCTGACGTGGACCACACACACCACCCTCCCTTGTCAAGAGGGCACAGCAGCACCTTCACTTCCCCCTCACATCCTCCTCTGTAGAACATTGTGAACTATAGAGAGCATCCTGAACAGCAGCCTCACAGTCTGGTACGGTAGCTGCACTGCCTCAGACCAGACATCAATCCAGAGAGTGGTGAGGACAGCAGAGAGGATCATCAGGACCCCCCCCCCACCCGTACAAGATCTGTACCCGTCATGGTGCCGCAGCAGAGCCACCAAGATGGTCAGAGACCCTACCCATCCATCCCATGGACAGTTCAGACTGCGGCGCTACCGCAGCATGCAGTGCAGGACCCCCAGACTCAGCAGCAGCTTCTTGCCACAAGCCATTAGACTGCTCAACGCAGTTAGACTGCTCAATGCTACTAGACTGCTCAACACCATTAAAATGCTTAACGCCATTAGACTGCTCAATAACATTAGACTACTCAAAGCTGTTAGAATGCTCAACGCCATTTGATTGCTCAATGCTAAGACTGCTTAGTACCGTTAGACTGCTCAACACCATGAGATTGCTCAATGCCACAAGATTGCTCAACATTGTTAGACTGCTCAACACAATGAGACTGTTCAAACACCATGAGACTGCTCAACCCCATGAGACGGCTCAACACCATTAGACTGCTCAACCCCATGAGACTGCTCAACCCCATGAGACTGCTCAATGCCATTAGACTGCTCAACGCTGTCAGACTGCTCAACGCCATGAGACTGCCCAACGCTGTTTCACATGCAGAGCTATCAGAATTGTTGAACTCTTGAACACACACACAATGTCAGATACTCAGTCATGCATATTAGAACTGCACACAGCATTATTAATATATAACATTTATTTCAACTCCCATCTCTTTTTTTAACGCTGCTAAATTATGTGCAATATTCTTTGCAACAATCTCACTGTTTACTTATCATCAAGGCACGTTTATCACTTTTCCAGTGTTAAGTTCACAGCTAACAGTGTTATGTTTACATTATATGTTACAGTGTGCAGTATATCATCCACTAGGAAACAAGCAATATCTTCTATACAGGTTATATTTTGTTGGA